>JACYXV010000555.1:0-13096 GCA_016859225.1 Thielaviopsis cerberus | reverse complement strand
CGAGAGGGCGCGCAGCACGGCGAGGTTGGCGGGGCTGAAGGTGTCGGGGTTATCAAGGCCGGTGATCAGCAGGGTGTTGGTGATGGGTGTAGATTGCGACATGGTAGGGATGCAGGAAAGGTCGAGAGTGAGTTTGGGAGAGCGGCGCGATGAAAGCGAAGAGCCCGAGGTCTTGGAAATGCGGGTTGAAGAGTTCATTTTGAGAGATGGAAAAAGAAACAAAGTAAGAATAAAAGACGGCTTTCAGAAAGGAGTCTAGGGTTACGGGCGGGTGGAGACGGCAGAAAATCAGGGTTAGCGGGAAAGCGTAAAAGATGAGCTGTAACTTTGGTTTCAGTCTTGAGCTGAAGATCTGAGATTGAGATTGAGATTGGTAGGAGAGACTGATTGATGATGATAGAATGAGGTCCCAAGAAGAAAAAGAGTGGCAGCAGGGTGCTTAATATAATATCTTGAGTCTGATTCCAGCCATCCAAAACAGCCCAAAGTACATCTTGGCTTGCGTGAGGCTGTGCAAATGCATTATTTGATACAACGTGCAGCCAAATGCTAGTGCAATTAAGTCATCAGTCTTTCAGTCAATCAAGCCCTTTGACTGATTACGTTGCCACTTTCTTTATCTGGTATGACAAAATCAATCGACCTGGCTGTGTAGTGCTTGTGACTTGGAGGCAGTATAGTTTAGAGCGCCCCCGAAGCTTTGCTCTTTTTTGTGGCTGCTTGACTGGATTTTCAGTGCTGAGCTTTACTTGTGGCATGCTGGATTTAGGGCTCTCCGACAACAAACAATGCCTTACTAACCACCCATTTTTTTACAAGACAAGCTGGAAGCTTGGGTGCTGTGGGTTCCTACTAGTGCCTGTGGATTCCTTCCTACTTGTGCCTGTGGATTCCTACTTGTGCCTATGCAGGTAAACCCTGCCAACAGACAAGGCACTAAACCAGCATTCTCCAGTGGCTTGTATGCAAGGCCTCCAGGCCCTCCAGGCCTCGAACCCATGCCCTACGGGCAGTGTTTTAGTTCAAGGGCGGTTTCCAGCACATAATCGAAGTAATTAGCCTTGTGTTGACGGGGGTTACCTGTCCACTCTACTAAAACAAAAAGCTGTGCAGACAACGCCGCAATCCGCCCTTGTCTAACCGTCAATCGAGGTCATGAACCTTGACGGACTACCCGGAAAGCGAAGTACACTTTACCGTCTCGAAATCGCTTGAATTGATGAGACAGCCTCTCTCACCAGGTCAGTGCTCCCATCTAGCAGTCTAGCCGCACACGCACACGCACATGCACATGCACATGCACAACACACAGTTTAGGATGCAGCTTGGAAACGCCGAGAAATATGGCTGTGTTGGTGTCTACGACGATTTATCTGGCCAACCTGGCTCTTGGGCTGTCTGTAAATGGAATCAAACAAAGCTCGCATGTGATGTTGTATGCTATATATATATGGTGTTTGCGAGTCTGTCTAACTAACTTTACACATACATCAAGTACAGATGGTCACAAAAGTGTATATACACTCGCAGCATTGATCCCCTGCCCATCAAGCTCATGTTCCCTGTCCAAATAGTACCGTCAGCTCTCAACAAGATGTAATTTCATGCTTCCGCAACCAACACAATTATCATACAACCGCTCCATCATAGTTTAGCTTCTCAAGCATATTGATGTCATATGCCAGTAGACATTGGCCCGCTCACACAGTCCAATCACACAAACCTAGGAAAGCTTGGCTTTCGGCTCTATCTAGGATGGATGGCTAGTTGAGGCAGGTGTTATTCGCCCACTTAGCAACTTTCCACAACTCGCCAAGACTGCATATTAAATACAGTTTGCAAGCTAAGCAACTAAACTAACCCTTGAGGGATCGTCTAGTAGGATCGTGGCCCAAGGGTTCCTAGATCAGTCAGTCAAAACACGCAATACACTTTGGCAAACTGTAAACAGCTTACATTGTTTTGCCTTATCCTTGCATTGACTGTTATGCCATATTGTTTCCCATATGCTTTGCAAATCACCGTAACGCAAAACTAAACACTCAAGTAGTTCCAATTTCGGAGCACAGATCAAAGAATGCCGCTTACACTACAACTTCACTTCGTTTCTGATTAGTCTGCATAAAGTCTGCCTGGCCGCTGCCCAGGGCAAACATTACGAAATAACGGAAGACGCAGTAGTCTTCTCACTTGTTCTAGAACGTGCCCTTTACTCTCAGCTTTAATAGACGCTTTGAACTGATGCTGGAGGATTCACAAAGTTGGCAGGCCAAGCACCGACTCCGCCCTCCTACCCTGCCCTGTGATTTTTCTTTTGCGTACATCTCGCCTCTCAGATTACCTGCAGTGTAAAAGCTCAGACTGGATGGGGCAAAGACTCTGCTTGGCAACCAGACCAAAAGGGCCCATGTCATCTCTTTTTACCGGTACGCAAACGACTTGCCCTTCGGCGTTTTGTTTTATGCTTTTGCGGTGCGTGGCTATGCCAAGTGAGACGCACATTGTCCCTTGTGATGTCTCCTTTGAGGGCTCATCAGCCACGGAAAAGTGTACACTTTTGTCTACAACATGTTTGCTGGCTCTGGCATAAGTGTGTTTCCGTTTTTGCTGCCCATAGCTCAGTGGCGGGGTTCGTTCCAGTGCGGCACAAAGAGACAATGCCTGGAATGATGTACTGCCACGAGCCGTCCCTTGCGTCGCTTGATATGGCTTGTTTCGGCATGTTTAAAGTCGGGTTTTTCAAGCTTGTTTAAAGTCGGGTTTTTCAAGCTTGTTCAAAGAGCGTATTGCATATTGGATTCACGTGAAAAGGCACTCAAATCTTCACAGGGTAAAGGCTGGTTACGACAGTGCTTGGTTGGCACACCATAAGCGGCGATGTATGTAAGGTTGATGCAAGGGGAGAATGTCGACTGCATGAAAGTATATTAAGATATATAAGCAGTACTTGTGAATAAACCAAAGTTTATTGCTAAAGAACAACCGCTGGACCAATAGTTGAAACCGCAAACCACTCAATGGCGAAATAGTAAATAAAAGGAATAATCGAAATAGTAAAATGATATATGAGTGAAGGGAAGTTTGGTCAAACAAGCAAGTCATATCGTCGACAGACGAATCAAGGCAGTAAAACAAAGTATACTCGAAGCCATGGGCGAGAAGAGAATAGAAGTAAATAGAGCTGAAGTTGTGGTGAGATACGTTCAACGTTGTGCTTCACCAGCACTCTGCATTCTCAGAGAGCGAGACCGCCGACAGGCACAACCGGCTCATCGCTACGCATCTGGAAAAACTCAATCTCGCTCTTGCTACCACAGCCAGTGTCCTGGTGAGGGAAGACGGTGGAAGCGGCGGCGGCGGGAGTGGCAGTGTAAGGCATATTGTAAAGCCCGGCGGTGCGGAATGCGTAATAAAAAAGGCGTGAAAAAGAAGAGAGGCGTAAAAAGGTCAATTTGTCCAGCAAATAGAAGAAGAGAATAACAGAAGAGACTTTTGAAGAAGAAAGGATGAAGAGAATGATCAAGCGTGGAGTATAGCAATGGCAAAGTGAAGTACAATGCGCCGTCGGCTCAGAACATATATATACTTCGCTCCCGTGTATTAGTTTGCAATTACTATTCTCCTGTTCCTTGTTTTGTTATCACAGATATCATTGTATGTGCTGGCCATCGACTAGACTTTGCAGCAGTCAAGGCTCGTCGAAGATGAGGCCTTCAGTCGCGATACATTCAATATCATATCAATTCACCTGCGCAGAAAACAATTGTGTTGGACCTTAAAAGCAAGAAGCTAATTCAGCATTCTTTGAACTTGGCCTAACATAAACGACTATGTGAGGGCTATTAGGCGTGTAATGGTATGAGTAGGCATAGAGCCAAGTAGACACAGCCGGGTTAGTTTGTAAGAAGACAACAACACGTTCTATAGTGGAGGTTGAGTTCAGGCGTAAATATTATTTTTTTTTAGCTCAAACATCAACAGCTGTTGTCCTCAGCCTGGTACCTACATTTAACCCTCATTCATGAATGCTCATTTGAAAACAAACCTCTCGTTCTCGGTCACCTAATCGAGTTTGTTCCCTCCCACCAGTGTCATCAGCCTAGCTTTGAAGCCTAACAGCAATATGTTTTCTTGTCAGTTGAAATCAAACATTATTGAGAGGTTTTCATTGTGTTAAGGCATACTAAAATTTGATTCGCGTGAAATATGGAATTTCATTTCAAGATGCTTACTCTATGGGCGTGTCTTTATGCGTGAGTACTTTATATAGTAGGATGCACGGTGGTCCTTTATAGTAAGGTTTACAGTGGTCCTTTTTAGTAGGGCTTACAGTGATCCTATATAGTGGCCTACTTATAAACTCTAGGTCAACCAGGCCGTGCAAAACAAAATCTGCATCAAATTCGTCTTGAAGATGTTGCGAGACATCTCTATTTAGGGTTAGGCTTTGATTTCCCCTTATTTCTTAACCCCGTCGTTACACAATATGAGATCCAGCCACAAACTTTAGCACTTTCATCAACTTACATGGCAAGAAATTAATCGGCCGCTCTAAATGGCCATGTCAGATGAAAACGTCGTCTTCCTGGCCTGGGTTGTCGCAATCAAAATGACAAGCTCCGATACAACCAGCAAGGGTTTAAAACTAGGCTCTGTGTTGCGCTGGCCAAGATCTTGGGCTCGAAAAATGAAAATGAAAATTCAATTACGCGCAGCCAAGGTTGCTTTTGAGTGTTGTCACGGCCATTGTTGGCACATCTGTGTTGGGCTGGAAATGGGTTACTTAACCCTAAGATCTGTCGATGCAAAAAACAAAACTCTTTGTTGAAATCCTGTGGGCCACATAATCTGGAACAAGCTAAACTCAACAGTTTGACAGCTCAAGCGTCATTCCCCCATGAGGCTTAAATATTGGAGATGCCTCCACCGACTTATACGATTGATGCAGTCTCATGGCTCTCCGAACTTTCACCTCCAACTTGTTCCGCCGTCTCTAGCTTGCTATGTATGATGTGCATCTTTGCTCACAATGAAGATGGCCGCCGTCTCTTCTCCTCTCGTCTCGTCTTGCAGATAGCGCCATTAAGACATGAGGCTTAAACCAGAGAACGGCAAGATTATCCAAAGGGAAGGGGGCCTGAGAAAAGTGAGGCTCCCTGATATGAGGCAGGGCTGATGGTGAACTTTTCATGTATTTGAATTCATCTCAAATTACAATGAAATTTGGCGATTGATTATTTCTCTCTGTATTGAGACGAGAGAGACTTAAAGGAAAAACAAGAACGCGACGGAAACAAAAGACCGGGGGCCCTGTGACCTTCTGGACAAACTTCGGAGGTGACCTCCGAGCGAGACAACGCCAACCTCGGCGAACAGATTTTGGGATGAGGAAAGGCGCCATGTGGTCTGCAACCTGCAACGGGAAAACAAATGCATAAAAAGCTAAAAAGCTGTGCTTTTCTAAGCTACGTGTGAGGGAAGCGCACATGACACTGTGTGCGGGACTTTAGCCGGCCGAGCCTTTTTGATTATTACGGCCCCGGATTTCTGATGACACTCTGATTGATAAAGCCCAAAGGGAGAAGATGTAAATAGGAGTGACATCTGACCAAAGCTGGGGACCTACAAGACTACAGAAACAAAAAGAGGGGAATGTAATAGGTAAGATTAGCACAAAAGCAAATCAACGGTCTCGTGATTGGCCGCTCGCTGTTGTTGGGAAAGGCGGGTCCCCTCCTTTCAGAAGTCTATGCCGTCTGTGGCTCCACTTGAGCTGGGGCATTCTTTTCGCCGCCCTAATTTCACACTAACAAGTTTTGCTGTGAGAAGCTGTGTATATCTGTTAGTGCTGTGCTTTAGGCTGGCAACCGATTTTTTCTTGTCTCTGCCCCATGGGGGATTTGCTTATGTGCAAGTTGTGCAGGGATGCCAATTTCGGAGGGCGGAGTCTTTACTGAAACAAGGGCAGGGAGAGAAAAATCCGGGGTAAAGAAGCGACAGAAGACGAAGCGACAGAAGACGAAGCGATAGAAGAAAACAAAGCAACGGAAAAGAAGACGCGACAAAAAAAACATGAACCGAGGGCAAAGGTAACGAATTGGATCTTGTCTCTTGGATGGCTTCATGACACGCGCTACAGACTGCGGCCGTTTAGGTCTCATGACTTTTTTTTTTTTTTTTTTTTTCTTTTTTTTTTCTCTCTCTCTCTGTCTCTCTCCCTCTTCTCCCTCTAGAATGACTAAATCACTGAAAGCTCGAGCTAAGCTGGCCAGCCGTCTTTGAAATAACCGACCTACTAGCTAGCTGACCCAGGGAGGCTCATGACCCTTTTATCTTTCTTGCCTCAAACACCCCAACGAGCCACCGCGTGTTATTCCGTGTCATTCTGAGCCCCTTCTGCCTTTGGGCCCTTTTTATCCTTGTGGCTCGTTTTTTTTTTCTCTTCTTTTCCTTGCCCATGAAACAACGAGCGCAAAAAGACCAGCCTTGCCTGGGCGGTCCAAGGTAAGAAGCGTCACGTGGACTTGATTTCTGACTCTCCTTTTTTGTCTCGTCCTTTCTTATACATCACTCTTTCTTTGTGTTGTCCTAGCATTTCAGCCCAAACCACCCCCCAAAAGAAAGTCTCAAGACCCCCCGCGATTCGTTGGCGGTTGGTTTGTTTCTTTGATCGCACTTCCCCGCATTTTTCTCTTGAACCGTTTCTCATTTTATGCAAATGCAAGGCGGCTTCTCATAAACGGCCAAATCAAAAAGACGCGGATGCTTACATTATGTGTGCTATATGTCACTTTTCCCATTCATGAATCACCTTCCGCGTGTACATACATGTACATGTACATGTACATGGACTTTCCACCACCCTCTGTCATGGTTGGTTGCATCGACTGCTAAATTTTCTGGCGGACTTGTCGGACTAGGGACACAGCATAACAGACAGACTTAAATCTCCATCAATCGCGTGCTGTTTCTACGCGCATACTAGCCCTTATACAGTGAGTGGTATTAGACGTGTTTGTATCAACGAGAGAGAGACCCAGAGACTCCCACACCACAACGAATAAAAGTCCAGAAATTACTGTACAAAAGTATGGTAATACTAAAAGACCACAATACCTAACCTAACCGGCTAGCTCAGCACATAAGTTTCATAGTCTCAATACAAATCGGGCCACTGACAGAAGTCCGGCTGCGTATTCCTCTCTTCGCCTCCGTTCTAGTACTTCCTCGTGCACATACGTACCTAAATACCTTGGATACTAGCCTTGACGCTAGTAAAATGGCACTAAAACCGTGTACCTAATACTTTGTCCTCGTAGCCGCGACGGCCTTGCTCATTTTTACCCGGTACCTGCTAAGAAGCTCGGCCCTCACACCCCTGTCAGCTGCTCTTCCACTTTCCTTCTGCGTCAATTCGTCCAGTAAAGCCCGCCTTTTCTTTTCTTCTTTCCTTTGGGCTTCTTGTCTCTTTCGCGCCTTCCCCAGATTTTCCCAGAAAATCCCTCCCACTTGTGTGGGTGCTTGCCCGGCGTTGTTGATTCCCATATCTACTTTTATACTTCCCCACATTATTTGATTTTGCTCCTTCTTCCTTTTCTGTGCTGCGTTGCTTTACTTGCTTCTGCTCACTTACTCTATTTTATTCTCTTTACTTCTTGCTTATTCTGTTTTGCCGTCCTTCCCATTAAACCCGCGGCTGAGGCTTAATTTTTTTTCTTCCAAGTTTCTTTTTCTTCTTGTTCTCTTAAGCTTTTCTTCTTCTTTTCTTTAACATCCCGTTCTCCTCCAAATTATTCTCTTCTCAATTATTTTCTATCTTCTCACAGATTCCCGTTCAATTCTGATTTAACAGCTTGATATCTATTGAGCATCAATCTTGACGTTTTCAAATCTTCATATTCGATCATGGTTTGACCAGACTTTGGCATTCATTATCCTCGGGCCTTTCTCTCGACTCTTTGCTTTTGCATCCTGATTTTCGTGGCCGAAACAACGGCCTCCGATTAATATTCCACAGTTTCACAAACACCGAATCCAGAATCTACCATAGTCGACAATCTCCGGTCCATCTCAGTTCCAACACATATACCATCAAAATCTTCTCCAAGACTTCTTCCTCCAAGTTATTTCAAATTTTAATCACCATGTCGGACGATTCGCCTCGCAAGAAGAGAGCCTCGCCCTCTGAGCCTTCGGCAGAGGCCCCCGACGGCTATGACAGCAAGGGCAAGCCATTAAAGCCCAAATCGCTGCCTTGCAACATGTGCCCAAAACTGTTCCGGTAAGGCTTTTGCGTTCGAAATTTTGCAATTCCCATCTAACATTTAAAAAAAAGTCGCGTTGAGCACCTTGACCGCCATCGCCGTGTGCATACCAAGGAAAAGCCATTCGCGTGCGCTGTTAAAGACTGCAACAAGAGGTTTGGCCGCCGGTAAGTTAACCCTCTTCTATTAATGCCTTTAAAACAATCGAAAAAAAAAATAGAATTAGAATCATTTCCCCAGATTAGAGGCTCAGCTTCGCGCACACGAGTAGTCTCGATTGCAGCGTTTAGAAGCAATAATTTGGAGAACAACCTCCAACTTAGCCGAATTCCCTTCCGCCTAGCACAAAACACCCTGCCATGATATTCCTTAGTCAGCTTACCTGCTGCTATCAAACTGTTAAATCTCCAACAAGTTTGGCTACCCCTCCTATTATTGTGTCTCTCCTATACTGTGTTACGTACCCACACTTGACCTCTATTGTTTATTACATCATATAAACCGAGGCTTCAAGCACACCCGCCTCCAAATACAACCTCACTGCATAACAAGGAAACATGCTTACATGGATATCAGAGATTTGTTGACTAGACACGAGAAACTGGTTCACTCCGACGTCCCACCCGAGCAACTCAGCAAGTCTCGCAAAAACTCGCGCTCGTCTGCAAAGGCCCGCACTGTTTCGCCCCCGCAATCAGTCGACTCTCAGAACGAACATGACGGCCTTGCAGATGCTGCTATTCAGCAGCCGGGGTTCCCTCCACAGTTCCATGGACAACATCCCTTGCCGTCTGTTGCCTCTCCGTTTAACGCGCCCACCCTCGGTTCCCTGGAAAACAGACTCCCGCCCGCAGACTTTTCTAGCTTTGTTCAGCCAGCCAACCAAATGCCACCCCCATCAGCCTTTTCCATGGCGCAGCAAATCCCTACGCTTCCCGCCTATACCATGTCTTCACAGATGGCTATCCCTAGTCTGACTACAAACAATGTGATTGGTGGTGACAACAGCCTTCAGATACTATCTGATATGGCTGCATCGTCTGCTCCCATTATTCCAGTTTCTGACCATCCATCCCTGCTGCCCACGCTGGACAGCTTGGTTCCGGAGCTTCACCGTCGTTTTGATGCTAGATCGCCGCCTGTCAATGGCCTTTCTGCAAACGGCTTCCCAGCTGCCATGTCAAATGGTTTGAACCCCATGGCTACGACCTTTGACTTCAACATCATGGATGACTTTCAGACTGGCGCTGCCTTTCTGGTGCCCGAGTTTGATTCCAGCAACAATCCCGTCACCTGGATGCGAGGCATGGCTTCTAGAGTGAACTCGGCTTTCCCATCCCGGATGCCTTCGCCGACTCCCGATGGACATGGTAGCAACCATAACCATGATGCTCGCACTTTTAATATTCCAATGCTCAGCCTTCTCGAAGAACAACAGCAAATTCCGTTGATGAGACACATTTCAACTCAGGACTATGACATTGTCAAGAACAGACTGAATGACTTCAATTCTGTCCTGCCATCGGACTTTGTGTTTCCTTCTCGCCACACGCTGATGAGATATGTACAGGGCTATGTCAAGGGTATGAACGACAACATGCCCATTCTCCACCTCCCAACGCTTCATGTAACTCAAATGGCCCCCGAACTACTTCTGACTGTTGCTTCTCTTGGTGCCCAGTACCGTGTTGAGCCTCATCGCAGCTACTCTCTATGGTATGCGGCCAAAGCTGTTGCCATGGAGCAAGTCAACCGACGTCGTAGCTCAGAGGTGCGTGCCTTGTTACCAACGCCGGCCAACTATGGTGCAAACTCGACCATGCCGTCACCGCGCGTGAGCACAAGACACACATTTGGATCTGGAGAGCGATCCAACGTTATAGAGTCACATCATGTGCGCTTGTAAGTTACCTAAATATCATCTCTCAGCCTCGTTGAAGTCTTTTCTGACAATTTAAGCGCTTCAAATACCCCGGAAGCCCGCCTGGAAACCATCCAAGCCATTCTCCTTCTCTACGCAGTTGGCCTGTGGAGCGCCAAAACCATTCTCAACGAATCCATGTTTTTGCAAAGCACTCTTGCAGTACTTCTCCGTGATGAAGGCCTTGGGCCTGACCCACCTGCGCCAGCCGACATTACGTGGGAGAATTGGGTCAAGCGCGAGATGGCCATCCGTACCAAGACGTTTGCCTTTTGTTACTTTAACTTGTCGAGCATTGCCTACGACGACCCTCCTAGTATTCTCTTCTCCGAGCTTTTCCTTTCACTTCCTCAATCAGGAAAGCTATGGCGTGCAGAAAACGAATGGCAGTGGCGCCATGCTTGCCAAACTGAGGCCAAAGTCAAGGTTACTTTGCAGGGTGCTTTTGCGCACATTATGAGCAAAAAGGGCCGGCAGGATGAAGCTGTTGAGGCGACTACTTTGGGCCTGTACATTTTGGCGCATGCTTTGATGCAACAAATTTGGCTGTTGAAGCAATCGGCCATTCGCGGAGCATCCCAGCTTGACTCTTCTCGGAACCTTAGAGTAGAGGATGTGGATGAGATTACTGGTGCCATCAAGTGCTGGGAGTCTTCGTTTTTTGCTAGACAGCATGAAAGAGCTGCCAACAACGGAACACTGCGGTTGCACGACCCTAACAATCCGGCGACTCAGATTGCACACAATGCCACGGAGCTGGTTAGACTGGCAAGCATCAAGCTTTACACTGACTCGCACACGGGCAAGGCTCTGGCGTCTCGTGACCCGCAACTCATTGCGCGCGCCCTGTCAAATTTTCAAGCGCAGACTCGCAGCTTTCAACCAACGCCGAGAAACGAGCGGATGAATAGAGCAGTGTTCCAGTCTATTCAAGTCCTTGCAATGCTTGCAAAGGTTGGAATTTCGTTTGTGTCGCAGCACTCGGCGACTAGCTGGAGCATTCAGCACTTGCGTGAGTTTTTTTTTTGTCTTGGATCGGTATTTTCTAGCACTAACAATGAACTAGTCTGCAACTTTGAGTCTGCTACTCTCCTCTCTCGCTGGCTCATTACTGTCAGCATTATTGATACCGAGACGCCTTTGACGCCGGGTGAAGTTGTTCTTTTGGAAATGCTGCGACAGGCTTTCATTGAGAGCGAGCAGATTGGGCCGATTGATCCATCGCTTTCAAATGATGACGTGTTTAGAAAGTTGGCGATGCCAATCCACCCGCTGGACTTGGCCACGATTCGCAGGCTTGCTCAGATTGTGCTACGCATATGGACGAGTATTTTCCGCGGGCCCCATATTTTCAATGTGGTGAACGTGATGGCGGATTCGCTAGAGCAGTATGCGAATATTCTGGAAGACCCGACAATTTTGATCAACTAGAAGCAAAGGAAAAAAAAAAGGAGGTATGAATTTTGACGAAATAGAAAAGGATGGGACGGAATGGTATTTTGGATACCAGATATGGCATAACGGCACGAATATTGGGTAAATCGGGAGTTGAGGAACACTTTGGTGTTTGAGGGTATTCTTTTTTGGGGTGACTTGCTTTTTGGCAATTACAGGAATCGTTTATGAGCGGCATTTGTTTATGGTTTATCTTTTTATAGCTAACAGCTAAATAATTATTGTAAAGACGAAAAGACCCTGAGAACAGAAGCTGAAGTTGTCAAGATGCAAAACTAAACTTAAAAACTGGAGGAATGTGGAGAAGCTTGGAGTTGAGGAGAGGCTGCCCCGCATTTAAGATGTTAGAGACAGCAAGTTCTTCGAGGTTACAATCTTTAATATTCTTTGTTCTCTTTGTTTTTTTTCCCTGTTGCACAAACACATCAGATGAAAATATTTGATGACGTCATTTTAGCAATCATCTGACAACATAAACATGATGCCGCAGGACGAAGTAGCCGCGGCGAAAGCTGGCATTCTCGTCTTTTACGCGTTTGGGATCTTTAGCGGGCTCATTCTCTACAAACTCGTGCTTTTTCCGTTCTTTGTGTCGCCACTCCGACGAATTCCAGCCGCACATTGGTCATCGCGGATATCGGGAGCGTGGGCGAGAGAGCGTTCAAAGGAGTGGGGCGTGGAACAGGCGCTGTTTTGGGCGGACTTGCATCAACGCAAGGGGGCGGTGTTGGTGGTGGGGCCGGGAGAGGTTAGGGTTGGGACGGCAGAGGCGGCGGAGGGGTTGTTGGAGGCAGGGTGTGAAAAGGCGGAGTGGTACAAGGTGTATGAGAACTATGGGTGAGTATGGACAGAGTAGAGATGGGGGTGTGGGCAAAGCTAACGAGACAGAGTATCGAATATCCTCGCAGACCTGGATCCGTACAAAAACGCCCTCCAGCGCGACCGCATGCGCCGCGTATACTCTACGGCATTTTTACTTACTATTTCTCCCTTCCGTGCCCATGTCAAAGCTATTCTAGGCACTCGCCTGCCAGCCTACCTGCACCGTGCTGCACTCTCCACCCAGCCACTTGACGCATTACAACTCTCGCTGGCGCTCTCGATAGACATGTTGACAGCATACATCTTTGGTCTACGCCATGGCACGCACGATCTTGTCTACGGTAAGGAAACGCCGTCGGTGTTTTCCAGATGTGGCGTGAAATTGGCCAGCGGCGATGCTTTGCGACGCTTGTTTGAAGAGTGGAATGCGCGCGTCTGCGAGGCGGCTAGGGGGAATGGTAGGGGGAGAAGCGAGGACACACCCACGGTGTTGTTGGCGACTTGTGCGGATTCTGTAGACAATGAGGCGGGGATATCTATAAACGACGCCTGGGAGCAGTCGTACACTGCCTGGTGTACTGGGACGGGCGGACCAATGCCCGTGCAGCGCGCCACGGACACCACCCTGAAACAC
>JACYXV010000553.1:0-13122 GCA_016859225.1 Thielaviopsis cerberus | reverse complement strand
GTAGGCGGGAGTGGGGATGGTGGGAAGGGCCGAAGAGATGGTGGTCTCGACGTGAGTAGTTTCAACGGGAGTGGTCTCGACGTGAGTAGTTTCAACGGGAGTGGTCTCGACGTGGGTAGTTTCGACGGGAGTGGTCTCGACAGAAGTAGTCTCCAGCGAAGTAGTCTCGATGGGAGGTACAATGATCTCCGAGGTGGCAAGCTCCGAGGTCGTAGTCTCCGAGGTGATGGCCTCGGATGTACAAGCCTCGGTGGTGCTAGTCTCAGGAACCGGTGCGCTGTACGTCACAGACTCAATAGCCGACGATGAAGCCACTGTCGTTGCCGAACTCGCGGGTGCCGAAGTGGGCAGCGCGTCACTACTCGACACAGCCGACGAAAGCGGCACAGAGGCAATGGACGATGGCCACCCGTACGCCGGAGGCTCGCCATAGGTCGAGGCCATGGCAGAGCCACTACACCAGTCAGCAACAACACATGGTAGGTAATATAGGAAGAACTTACATGGCGACAGCAATCACAGAAATGGACTTCATTGTAGATTAAAGATGAAAGCGAATGTAGGGACAAAAACGAGTGACGGTGCACTTAAACAGAGCAGTGAGTAAAAAACGAGTGAATAGAATGAAGAAAAGCAGTAGATGGCTTTAGTGTCCAAGACAACTCAAGCCAAAGAAGCAGCGAAGCCTGGTGTTTTTTATACCTGTCTAGATATGCTCTCTACGTCTCACTACCTGCTCCTGTACCTGATCGTGGTACACTTTCCAACCCATACTTTCTCCATAGCCTAGCATGTTGGCTGCCGTTGTGTTTTGCCTAATTCACCCTCTAATTTCCTAACAGCCACACGGCGTGCCTCGCGGGTTACATAACACATGTACATCTCGTCAGACTTTTCAACGAGCAACAACATTTGGCGATGGCCGGCTGGCGAGAAAAAGGCTGTTACACACAAACACGTACCCGAAAAAGCCTTCTTCTCGTCTTGCGTGCCGCTCGAGAAAGAAGGCACGATGAAACGCCCGGACGAGTTCCCCTAAGCTCGTATTGCGACGCCTTGCATCTGCCCCGTCCCGCGACTTGTCTTTGTTTATTGTCTATCCGCTGCTTGTATCTACGGCTTGTGTTGTCTACCTGCCGTCTGTATTCATTGTTTCTGTGGCTTTCTCTCGCTCGTCTGAGCTGGTTCGAACGTCCTCAACAAGTGCAAAAGTGATGGTGTTACACAGCGCCGCAACAACGCAACGCATGGGTGAATGAATTCTCCGCGGCGTTGCAAGTTTTGACAACGGCTCACTTTCTGCAGGCGCAGACGCTGCAGCTTAGCGAGAAACAATGGCTGCCTTGGTTTGCGATTTAGGGATTCGATCTTCCATCGTATTGTAGAAATGCAATGTAAACTAGTGCACAGTGCCAGGCGACGGCGTGATCTCTTGGATAGAGCCCTGTTGATGAAAACACCGACTCTTTACTTGCTATTTTGGTCAACTCCAACTTTGGCTATAGGTTTACGCCTGGACGAAAGTGGCAATGCAGCTCAGCTTGATAACAAGTGAAGGTATGACCAAGATGAGGCGAAAACGATATGTTTGTAGTGGGGCAAAATACGTGTAAGCCCGCAGTTGCCTCGCCAGTTTTTTTTTCACCATTGTATCCCCTCCACTATTGTATCCCTCCACCATTGTATCCCAATCTCCCATTGTATCCCAATCTCCCATTGTCTATTCATGACTTCTCATGGAAGTCACAGGAACCCTCGTGGCCGTTGTTGCTACGTGTATTACAAGGCAAGCACACGCACGCTTGTGTTCAGGGCAGGTGCGACTAGTTCAGATTAAAGTACGCGGAAGGAGGGCAAGGACAAGAGGGTAGGTACAACCAACGGCAAAGGCAGGCTGCACAAAAGCAAGGCAGGCATAGGTACGCACTGTACCACACCAGTAGTACCGATTCCATGGCCGGCCAATCGATTACAGTTGATTGGTCTGGAGTAAATGTTTGTGTGGGTTGGCTTGCATTATACGAGTGTAGAAAACAGGGCAGCAGCATTGATGAGGTTATGGCTAACTTTGTGTCTTTGATGCTTGGCCATTAGGGCGTCACAAGCCCTTTTATGCACTTTAAAAATGCAAGCCCGTTTCACCACCTGCAGAAAACAGGGTGCAAGTCCAGGGCTTTGATGGCACTTTGGTAATTACTTTGTTTGCTTGCCAGGTTTTGTTTATTGTAGGTAGGAGTTTCCGCCAAAAAAAACTCTTTGCCTTGCCATCAACTCTACACCATGCCCAACAACGATCGGAATCCCCCGGAATTGAGACCTAAGCCACCGAATCTGCTACTATGGCTGTGTTGTGCTATTCTGTGCTGTAAAAGCTGCCTCGTATGCTTCTTCCCCATCCATACGCTGGACAAACCTCGCGTGCTCGCTCCGTTTCTCTTGGTTGCGCAGGTTCTCCAGTTATAAGATGTTAGCCAGGAGGGTTGTATTGATGCCAAACTGGGTAAGTCACAATCTAGAATTTGGGCTAACTTGACAACACCGGTTTCTCAGCTGAAGATGTCGCCAGTTGCGTAAAGGAGCTCTTTGGGGATACTGTCTGCTGTTCAAGCTTACGGGAGAGTAGTGGGCCTCACATGGAGACTTCTCCCGATATATTTTTGGCATCAACATGAGCTTCTAATCTCGAAGAGTATAAAGATTGCCGCAACCCGCGCTATTCTCATCCATCTCCTCCCCTCTCCACCCACTCACCAATTCACTCTCTTCAATCTACTCCAGTCACTCGTTATCTCTCTCTTTCTCTGTACCTGGCCACAATATAGTCCTCCATCTTCACCGCCGCCTTCTTTACCCTCAGCGTCTCTGCAGCCGCTACCTCCCCGGTCTCGACATGTACGTCCGCAATTGCGCCCAGTTTGTTGCTGATGGTCCCAACAACATTACAATCTAGACGAGCCTTTTGCGCCTCCATGCTATGATATCAATGCATGTATTTCATAATGCGTAATCTGCCCTTTCGCAGCTATACGACAAGTCATGTAGTCTGTGGCAACGGGAATTTTCGTAATATTAAAACAGGCGCATCTAAATAACAGCACCATCATATAAAATACAAGACTGCATAACAGTTATTGGAACATAGAAAAGCAAATATTAGATCGTGAAGGTATACGTCCGCGTGGAAGACGCATATATACATACAAAGCTCGCCCACGCCTACTTCTTAGCACCCGGACGGCGACGCACTACAGCCTCGGGCTTGGCCAGCGACACCTGCGATGCGTTCTCGTAGGACTTGATAATGACACTGGTGTCAATGTTCTCGTCAAACACATCGACATGCGTCTCGGCAAACTTGCGCGCAGGTACGCCCTGGCGGAAGAGCACGTCCAGTTCGCCAAAGGTGCGGCCCATGGGTTCGGGAACACGGAAGAATGTGTAGATGATGCAAAGAAAGCAGACGCCGGCCTAGGTCTTGTTAGCATTTCATGTTCCAGAGACAAGATAGTAGCACTTACCCAGAAAAACCCGGCAAAGTTACTCCAGTTCCAAGCACCGGGATTGATCATGTAAGGCGTCAGGACACTGCAAACAATGCCAACCAAGATGCTAAAGCATTGTTAGTATAGAGAAGAATTCAATGGCAAAGAACAATGTAAACTTACTAAAGAACACGTCCTAGCACAACTGTTTTGATCTGCAGACGACGAGTGGAAATCTCAGACACCAGAGAGTAGCACACTGTTCCAACAGTCAACTGGTACACCATGGCCCAACAGAGCATAATGCTGCCTGTAGCCAGCGACGCTTCCTTTTTGTGCTCCTCCGGGACTAGACCCAGAAAGCCCAGAACAAGCAGCATAAGACACAGTCCGCACAGACCGTACAGGTACAGCGACCGACGGCCAATGCCCAGACTCATCATGAACCAAGCGCCAAACACGCCAACCATGTTGATACCATATTGGCCCAGGGCGAAAGCATACGACAAGTTCTCCGACAGACCAGCCTGCTTGAGGAAGTACGTCGAGTAGTTGGAGAAAGAGTTGCCCGAGAGGTTCTGGATAGCCCACACCATGCATACAATCTCGGTGCGGCGGAAGTCGGTGCCCTTGAAGCAGTCCCAGTACGTCGCACCCTGGGTCGTCTGCGTCTCCAGCGCTTGCGTGTGCACCATCATGGCGACCGTCTCGTCGGCATCAAAACTAGTCTCGCTGTCTTGTGTCGTCAGTCTCTCGAGCGAGTGCTTCGCGTCCTCCAGGCGGCCTTTGCGCACCAACCACCACGGGCTTTCGGGCGCAAACCAGATACCAATCATCAGCGGCACAGGCCACATCCACTGGAGGGCGTAAGGAATGCGGTACGACCACTCGTCGTCGCGCTTCAGCATAGACATGAGCACACCAATGCCAATTTCCTGGCCGAGACCCCAGCAAAAGTTGACATAGGTGGTCAGGTAGCCGCGCATAGCCACAGGGCACACTTCACTGGCATACGTAATGGTCAGAGTCTGGAACACACCCCACGGGATGCCGCAAAGAATCTCGGCCACCAGAAGCGTCTCGACATTTTGCGCCGTGAAGAAGATGCTGGTAAAGGCGCAGATCAGGGCCAGACACGTCATCACTGTGTAGCGGTATCCAAAGCGCTCCGAGGCCCAGCCGTTGATGAGCAGGCCAATGAGTTCGCCAACATTGGCGCCATTGCTCAGTCCAGCCTGCCACGACGCAGGAACCTCCCACGTACCGTCGGGTAGCTGCTGGCCGTACTTGCGGTTGAACTGGTCAAAGGCATAAAAGTTGTTGATCAGGCAAATATCGTAGCCCTCCATGACAATGCACGTCGAGATCAGCATACTCCAGAGGATGGCCTTGGGGTACATCTTCAGACCCTGGCGCAGCGTCATGCTGTGTTCCTTTTCCGTGGCTAGGCGGGCTGAGTCGAGGAATTGGTCAAGGGCTTTTTTGCTGTTTAGGGGCTGTCTCTTGCGCTCCGGGTCCGAAGACTTGGACTGGACCATGTCGAGGTTGTCCAGCTCGACTCCCGCGGCCGAGTCGGCCACGGCAGCCATTGTCAGGGTTTGTGACATGGCGAGCCTCGCTCCTCCGGTCGGTTCGTTCCGTCTGTTCCGTTGGTTTCCGGGGATGCAAGTTGGCGGTCGATTGGCGGTAGCGGCTAGCAATAAGCGATAAGAGTTATACTGGTGGGATAAAGAGATAAGAAGAAAATTTTGACAAGGCTGAAGAGAGTAGCCTGGTAGAAAAGAAAAGAAAAAAAAAAAAAAAAGCAGATAAAGAAAGGAGGCAATGGCAGAAACAGAGCCTGGTGGGCGGTCTCCAAATTAAGTACTTGTAGTATTGGAGTACATCGCGCTAGGCCACGCAATTAGATTGTGCTTGGGATGTACCTTTACCTGTTTGCCAGGTTGTTACTACAGGGCCTTTCTCAACAGGATTAGCCAGTCGCGCGTGAATTTGGAACAACCTATTCTAGCTTTATTGCAGTCGGGAGGCCCAAAGATAAAGCCACCGAAGGAATTGTGCTATTCCAACATCTAGCATTGTATATTTTTGCCAAAGGGGATGGGATTTTGGCCTCTTTCGTCAAAGAGATGGACCTTGGCGGTCTTTACCAAAGAGATGGACCTTGGCGTCTTTACCAGAGATGGACCTTGGCCTCTTTACCAGAGATGGACCTTGGGCGGGGTAGACAACTTATTATGACAAAGATGAGTTCAAAAGAGGAATCTGCTGCAGGCTTTCATGTTTGCTATTTCGACCTTGACCGCCACTGAATTTGGACTGGGCCTTGGTCTTTTGTTTCCTCTGTCTTCTCCTCCTACAATGGGCAGGCCACTTGGTTGGGAAGAGAACTGCATTTTGGAAATAATCAAAACGAACCTCAAGAGGCTCAATCTGGACGGCTTTGTGTAAGAAGCTTACACGGAAAACTAAAACAAATCTTTGGAAATGTCACGTGCTAGCATGGCCGCAATATCACATGCTAGATGTTTGTGCAGGTCATTGTTGGGGAAGCTTCTATAGGTTAATGGCTAGCAACCCTAATGACACACAATAAATTTCGATAAGTCTCAGGTTAGTATTAGTTATTCAATCGATATTAACCTCTGGGAACTTAAATCCAAGCCGTCAATGACAGATGATAAACCAGCATACAAGATTTGCAATGCAAAGTACTTTGAACGTAAAGCCCATACAATTATACGTCAAAAGCACGCACACCAATAATGGTACCCCTGACTTGACAGGTAGCGTACTCGGGTGTAACTCAATCAGGACAGCGGGAAATACGGCTAGATAATGGGCAGCTCGTTTATTTCTGATATGGGGAAGCTAGGTGTTGGTTGTCGAGCCATTATAGAGACACAATTGACGTCGCAACTCACTGGTGCTCCTGTAGCAGTAACACTGAGCCAACTGTATCTGATGTTCAGCGCAACCATAAACAACTTCTATGCCGATCCAACAATCCCACTATGCAAATGCCGTGTCTGACAGGAAGCTTACCAATATGCTTCTTGAGGCCTTGCTTTTTAAGAATTTAGCATGGAGGGTACCATACAGACAGCGCATTACACAGCCTGAAAGCAAAAGCACACATCAGAACAAGATGCACCTGCAATCAGATGGTTGTTGACTTGTTTTTAAGTGTTTTGTGTTTCGTCGTGTACCGGCACACCCGCCTACTTTAGTCCAAGGGCGGATTCACCAATCAAGTCAAGACGAATGAATGCAACAAGTCGAGGCGAACTGCAGAAAGAAGAGGAGGCGATGTGACGTGCGCCTGATTGTCGCATTGGGACCATTTGACAGACAACAAGGTGACGATGGTATGATCTGGTGGACATAGGGTCTGAACAGCGAGCAAGTGCATTGCCGGTGTTTTAGGTTGGGACAAGACGTACATTGCCAGTCTTTAGGTTGGGACAAGACGTACATTGCCAGTCTTTAGGTTGGGACAATACGTACATTGCCAGTCTTTAGGTTGGGACAAGACGTACATTGCCAATCTTTAAGTTGGGACAAGACGTAGCAGAGACAATCATGACCAGACTAATATTCAAAACACGACAAAGACAAAGGGTGTAGACGACGGTGACCTTGAACTCGACAGATTGAGAATTGAAACCAAGGCCCAGGTAAAGCAAGTCAAAGCTCAAGCTACGAATCCTGACACTTGGGACAGCCAATCAACACATAGCAAGTGATGCTGGAATCCCTCATCTGTGGGTGACGATCTGAGCCCAACCTTGTCGCAGGCGAGCAAGTATGGGCAGAGGTAGCAATAAAGGCAAAGGTAGAAGCAGAGCGCCCTGGTTCCAGACTCTCAAAACCCAGACAAACCTTGCATGTTTCTTTCCTCTAATTGTCTCCTTCAATCAATGTTGCAGCAGTACTTTCTTCTCCTTCTTTTCGTTCCACCCTTCTTCCATTCCTATTCTAGGTTTTTCAGTCTCCCTCCTTATTCTCTGCTGATTTATTCTTTGTCTTGAACGCCCAGCAGAGCGTCTAAACAAGCAGACTGTTGGTCTTGTGGTCCTTTGTGCTTTATTTGTTTTTCCTTTTTGTCTCGTCTTGTCCTTGTTGTCCTTGTCAAGGTGACGATCAAGGTCTTGTTGCGTTTAGTCTTTAATAGACAAGTCTGGCCCTAAAAACCAGAACCCGGCCGCCTAGAAAGCCCAGCTCAGTCAGCCAGTTCCATTCAAGCCCCAGCCAGCCAGTTCCATTCAAGCCCCAGCCAGCCCAGCTCAAGGTGTAGCCAAGGTCAAACATCCCTTACAAAGGTCTGGCACGGTCCAGTGAGCGAGCAGCACACAAAAGGTCAAAATCGCGCGACATCTTTTTTGCCTTGAACTTTTATTTGCCCATTTATTGCTACCTGGAATCGCATCGCATCGCATTGCATCGCACCGCGATACCATCCCACCCGCTTGACCGCCCGCACGTGTAAAACCACGACCATAGAGGAGGCGCCGATTGTCTTTTGCTTTCTCTTGTGTGCGCTGATCACGAACGACCGAACGAACGAACGAACGACGGATACTCTACCAAGGCTGCTATACGCTGCACTGCTCTCCACGATCCCGCCTTCGCTGTTTGCGCTGTTCAGCCTCGTTTGTCTTTTGACGAAACAGCTTCGCCTTCTGCGCGTCTGGCTCTTGATTCAGTTGCCGTGGTATCTGCTGCGTTGTGAATCAGTGCTATATCTATCTGGTCGGATAGAAATTACGCTTCTTCTTGTGCGCCGCTTGTTGCGTTACTGTTACTGTTACCGTTGCTGTTACTGCCAGGTGCTGCTGTCTGCTGTCTGCTGCCTGCTGCCTGCTGCTGCTGTCTTCTGTCTTCTGCCTGCTGCCGTTGTTACGTTTGCTTCTGCGTCTGCTTGCTCTTGCCGCTGCCGCTGCCGCTGCCGCTGCCGCTGCCGCTGCCACTTTCGCCCCTTGCCCCTGTCCTAGCTGTTCTGTCTTGTCCAGCTTTACTGCCTTTGTGCGCCTTTGCCTTTTGTTGTGCTTCTTTGTCTTTGCCTCTGGTTGTGCTCTTTTGTCTTTGCCTCTCCCTTTGCATGGCCATTGCAAATTGCTTGCGACCAAGCAATCAAAACAGCACTGCCGCTAGCTCTGATAAGATAGACAATCTCCACTCCACACCGCACCGCTAAAGGAAGCTTCGCGGGCTCTAATTGCAGCAGCTCCACAACCCACATCCACTCCACTCCAAATCCTACGTGCTGCTCCTACCCGCCGCCTTTTTTTTTGGCGGCTTGCTCGCACCTTCCAACGCCCAGTCTACTGCTCGCCATTTTTCTTTGCTCTTGATTCGCTAGCGCTAGTCTGCTCTTTTTGGTCTTGCCTTTGCTGCTGCAACAGCTTTGCTCACCGCCTACTGAGCTACCAATCCCCAGCATAGCCTGCAGTCTGCACCTGCCTCCTGTTATTGATTGCTGCTGCTGCTGCCTGCTTGCACCTGCCCTGTCGTGCTGGTGGAATAGGCATTCAAACCAGGTAAAAAAAAAAAAAATTAGCCACCATCATCCCGAAACAGATAGGACAAGGCTAGCACAACAATCAATCCCAACCCAGACCCTCTTTTTTATTTTTCCTTTTCTTCCCCCTCCCGCATCATGGATTCACGACAATCCCCGTTTGCGCGAAACGCCCAGCCTGCCTCGCATCCGCACCCAAGTCCTCACTCCCACTCCCACTCCAACTCACATTCGCATTCGCATTCACACTCACATTCTCATTCGCTGTCACATTCTCACGCGTCCGCTTACGGTCGCCCGCCATCGTACCCGCCCGCGTCGTCAGCTCCACCACCTGGCCCGCACCAATATCCGCCACAGTCGGCCTACGGCCCTGATTCAGGCACCCGAAAATCCGAAGGCCCGTCATTTTACCCGCCGTCGTCTGCTGGCTCCCGAGTTTATGCGCCCGATCAGCCTGCCTTGCCACCCGCGCCGCCGCTCCACCCCGCTGCGCATGGCCGCCACCATAGCACCTCGTCAATTCCGCCTGGCCAGACTCCCCTAAGCCGCAGCATGCCGCCTCCGCAATCTCCTACTCAACAGCCTGGGCAACAGGCCGCTACTGCCCCTGGGCCTAGAAACTGTTGGTCTGCCGACCCCGCTCCACCCTCCTGGTGGCCCAGCGTCTGGTGGCCCGGCGCGTCAACCAGCTGGAAACTACATGGGCGGCGGGAGCTCCCTGCCCTAGGGTCACGCGCGCCTGCTGGCGGAGGCAGTTCCATGTCGATCTCGGCTATGCTGGGTGCGCGCGATTCACAAGCCTCGACTGCCCAAGGTCCACCTGGCCACACAAGCCATCCGCCCCCCCAATCGCATTACGGTCCTGGATCAGCCCCTCCCGCCCAGGGCCCAAGCTACGCCACGTCAGTGCAAGCGTCGCCTAGATTGCATCACAATGGCCCCCAGGGTTCTCAGCCGCCGCCGCCGCAACAGCAACAGCAACAGCAACCCGAATACCCACCTCAATATCGCCGTTCCCACACACCCGACCCGTCGCGACCATACGACCCAAGCCGCAGTACACATGCATCGCCGCGATCCAATTATACCCCCGAAATCCCTCGATATGGCACACCTCAAGCATACCATCCTCGCAACCTGCCTATCAACGACGGACGAGATGCCGCGCGCACTAGCATGTCCCAGCCACCAACTCAGGCCCCGCCCATGCCCCCCTCTAGACCAAATAGCAACCCAAAATCCTTTTCTATGCCACGACCGGGCGAGGAGTCGAGACGAGTCGCCGAAGACCCATATACTCGCCGTGAGGAGTCGGGTCGTCCCCCGGTAAATATGGAGTATAACCCTGAGCGCGCATCCCTCAAGCCTGCAGGGTATGACGATCGGTATCGCTACGAACGTGACCGCCCGCCGCCACCGCCACCGCCATCTCAACAAGACCAGGGCGCTAGTTACCGCATCCCTGCTACAGGACGTGAACGCACTCTTTCTGGTGGCGACATTAGAATGTCTCATGGCGGCCCACCATCACCACCACCACCGACTAGTGGTTCAGACTACGCTCCTGCTAGAGGTATGCCGCCTCAGTATGCTCGTGCTCCTGAGCTAGGCCACTGGCAGCGTCAACCTTATGAAACCTCGAGATCCCAATACGAACAACTTAACCACCCGCGCGCCCCGAGTACCTGCCTTCATCAGCTCCGCAATACCCCCCTCATGGATCGACTGCCTATCCCCCTCACGCACCCGACCGTTATGCGCCGCACTCAAAACCCCCCGTCACTGCCATGCACGGCAACTATGACCGATCGCCAGAGCGCCCTCGAATTAACGTCATGCACCCTCAGGGTCCCCATGGCCACCTTTCGCAACAAGTACATCCACAGTCTAATTCCCGGCCAAGACCCATGGAAGATGGACCTCCTCCGCCTTCGATTGCCTACAGTACTGCCCACATGTCTGTGCCAAAGCAAGCCCCGACCAGCAACCCGTCAATGCCCTACGATTCTTCCCTGTTCCGCCACAAGGCCTCTGATGAGGCCTTGCCAACTGCTCCGCCACTGCAGCGAAGCAACAGCTTGCTGGCTATTCAGGAGATGAACCGGAGCAAGGGTCGTAGTTCGCCTTTGCCACAGGCTGTTCAAGGTGCACAGCCCCAGATGCCAGGCCCTGCTGGAGAGCCGGGGATAAAGTCCGAGTTTGGCAAAATGTACTTTGGCATTGGCATTGAGTCATTGAACAACGTTGGCCTTTCAAGCCCCGGAACCTCGGCTGCCACTCCTTTTGTTGCTGGCGCACCGCGTCGTGATGACGATCATTTGGCTGAGTCTGAGCCCAAGTCCAAGGGACGTAAAAAGAAGCTCCGTGATGAGCCTGCTGGCGAGGACGATGCTTCTGGCCGTGGTGCCGGCGGCAAAGCCAAGCGAATGAAGACTCACCAGCACCAACACCACCATCATCAGTATGTAAACTTTCATCCTCCATGTTCATTGTCAGCTGCTAACTATTTAGTAGTCATCACCACCACCACCACTTCCATGGCGATGGCACACCTGGCCCTCATGCAGGCCAGTCTGGGCCCCAGGGAAAGACTCCAGCTCATTCCCCCACACTGAAGGATTTGCCGGCGCCTGGTCCTCACCACCACCATCACCACGCTCGCCCAGGTTTAAATGTTTTGCCTGGCGGCTCTCTTGGAAGTGCAACGAAGCTCGCACAAGCGCCTGTTGTGATTCCTCCCCAGAAAAAGATGACGGTGACTTCTCAGCCCGTTCTCGAGTCTGTTGCGCACAAACCGCGCTATTTCTTGGGCGATGTGATTTATGAACCTATTATTTCAGCTGAGCGTCTTGTACCAAGTCATCCGTCAAATCGTGGCTACAAGACTACGCCCAGCCCTCTGCCGTGGAACATGATCAAGGGCAAGGAGAACTGTACTCTAACCGTCAAGGTTCCCAAGATACACCTTATGAGTGGCCCACGCGAGGAAATTACATCGCGTCGCGCTGTTTGGGGTACTGATGTGTACACCGACGACAGCGATGTGGTTGCAGCTTGTATCCACGCCGGCTGGATTCGCGGCGAGTGGCCTGAGGATGTTGATGTGGAGATGCTGGAACTTAGCCAAGGTATTGGCAGTGATGACAAGCCCGCTGATACTGTCGAATCCATTGCCGAGTCCACTGCCGAGTCCACTGTCGAGTCCACTGCCGAGCTCGCTGCTGCCCGCCGCCGCAAGGAAAAGGAGCGTTTGGAACAAGAACGCGACGAATCCCATGAGGCCTACTACTTGACCAAGCCGCCGCGCACCGGTCCTGTGCCGGTCAAGCCCAACCACGACCTCCAAGTCACGCTGCTTATCCTCCCCACTCTACAAAAGTATGCTGGCTCAACGCGCTTTGGCATGCAGTCACGCGAGTTTGGCAAAAACCACGACGGCCTGAGTTTTATGATTACCGCGATCCGTTGGGTGGTGAATGGTGGCGCGCCGCAAAGCCGGCTGCGCGGCAAGGCGCGACGTGAGAGAATGCGGCTTGCAGGCGGCTTTGCGCCGGGAGAACGGCCAGAGCAGGATGTGTCTTTGGTCGAGGATGCAATGGGTAGTGTGCCACAGCGCTCCAGCAATTTGACTGCTATTGTAGCATAGAATGAGCAAAGCTGTCGATGGCGGTGAGACTGGTTTACCCCAAAAGGTGTTTGTTTTCTTGGTGCCGGAGTTTGAGATTTACATTTTTTTCCTTTTTGCCATGGAATTACGCGGTGGACATGGAAAGTTTTTTAAGCACATTTTGTGCATATATAAGATCATCACGAGGACAAAATACTAGCTGTATTATTGTCATAACTAGATATACAATAGCTGCACACGCATGGCTGATGCGATCAAAACAAGCGAGATTTTTTTTCTTTTTTTCTTTTTTTTTTTATAAGTAGAAGAAACATCCTCATATACTGCACCCACTAACAGCTCCTTAAAAGTCCGTAGCACGGCCGTTGAAGCTCCAATCACTCTGTCCGCCCCATCTCAGCGGCTCATTCTTGGGCCCGCCAACCTCTCCCGTCTTTGGATTCGTATCGCCTTCAAACTCAGGCTTAGCCCCGCGGAAAATGCCCCCG
>JACYXV010000552.1:0-13122 GCA_016859225.1 Thielaviopsis cerberus | reverse complement strand
AGAAACGCCATGAGAAAGCGCGCGAGCCAGCAACGGCGGCGCCGGCAACAAAGAGCGGAGCGGGGCTGGCGGCAGGACGGGAGGATAGATGTGGACGGAGAGAAGCTCGGGCAGGACGCAGGGCGGTGGCAAAGGAGCGGGCAGACTGGGGCCGGAGGGCGCGCTGCTGTGGTAGTTGGTGAGTATATAGTGAGTGGTGGAGGAGAGAGGCGGGGAAAAACGTACGCTCTGGGTGGTTAGCCGGGCAGTCGCGAGGGACTGTACGGCAGCCTGTCTGGGTAGCATGGCGGATGGGCGGATTGTGTGTACTGCTTTTACGAGTGTGCGGAGCGCAAATAACCGGGATGGCGGGATTCGCTGGAGACACAAACAACTCCCGGAGCCGGGCAAATGGTGAGCCGACCAATTAGCGGGCAAGTCAGAGCTTATTGTATCAGAGCGGAGCAGAGCGGATCGAATCAACCACGACAGTTGATAAAAAGAAGCCAATTGATCGTCTGGGCGCAAATAAAACAGCCAAAAAGCCAAAACATCATCATTCTCAGCTTAGAGTGGGAAATTTTTGGTGGGACGCTGGGCGGGTAAACTGCGGGTAAACAGGCCGCTCTATTTACTGGCAGCTGAAAATGAAGTCACAGCACTTTAAGTACTTATGAGCGAACAGACTGAAATTACATGCTTCCCTGGCACCTTGGGCAAAACTGATTCTGATTATATGTTTATGTACAGTACAAGTATCCCCTCCTAGCATCTTCATCAGCGACAGGGATGTAATCAGTGTTGAGAAAAGTGGTTTGGGCCAAGCTAAATTTTGGCCCGTCTCGGCTCTGTTGTGATTGTTGAGCGTCAATTAATACGCTACTACAAGACTCAATGCTGAAAACGCAATCACAAGACATGACAGGGTCGTGGGTCGACATGAATTGGTGTGCGTATGAAAGTATATAGAGTTTGTGGTATCGTCAGGTGGGTGTTGTGTTGGCTCGAGGACTTGGTTCAGCTCAGTCCAGCGGGTAGTACGACTTGCGCTTTTGCGAAGCACTGTAGTCCAGCGGCTGCGCGCGCCGTCTCGTAATGGGAAAGACCTGTTGTTTGAATCCGGTTAGAAGTGAGCAACACGAGCAGTCGCGGGTCTGGTGCGGCTCAAGGTTGTGGCTCTGGCTCAGATCTCGACTCTGACTCAAGCTCAAGTCGTGGTTGTGGCCCATATGCCCGCCAACCGCCCGCCGAAAGAGAGGAAATACCTTGGTACCGCCCCAGCCCAGGCGAAATGCCGCCTCGTGCGCAAAAAGTTCGCCGAAACCCAGCATCATGCCGTTGATGAACGGCAGCAGCAGGTTAATCGCCATGCCGCGCACCAGCAGCCACATACTTGGCGGCTTGTACACCACCAGCGGCGGTGACGGCGCTTCGTAGTCGGCATCGGGCGATTCCGAGTACAACTCGCTGTCCGAGTTCATGGTGAGGCCGGACTGGGAGAGCTTTGGGTCGGACATGGCAGAGATGAAGAGAGGATGACAAGACAATATGAGAGATGGAGGAGCGAGGTCTGAGTCGACAGTGTGGAATGGGATATGGCTTTTTGTCGTGTCGTGATGTCGTCGTGGTGTCGCGATTATCGTCAATCAAGCCCGTCAAAAGTGAGGTCAAAGTCTAAATTGCTAAATTGAGTACCTGTTAAAGCATCTACTGCAGCATCTAAAACAGCAGCTTCTTCTCCTAAAGCTCTTACTGCTCAAAGTGTGCCCCACCTTTCTCGTAGCTGTATTTGCCGAAGATCTGCCAGCTCAAGACCTGCGACAGCTTAGCTCGAAGCCCCACCGCCTCAGAGGCCCTAAACCACCTGAACCCCACCAAACCAACGGCTCAAACCCACTAACCAGCCAGCCAACCACTGAAAGCGTCCGTTAACTGCACCTTTCTCGTGTCGAACAAACAAGACAACTCTTTCCGAGCCTCATTGCTTCTTTACTTTGCTTACAGCCTCGTCTTGTCTTTTACTCTTTCATTTGCTCTTTTTGCCTTTTGAGGACCCAATCATCACAATTCCGTCCCACCCTGTCTTGATCGACCGATTTGTTTGCTTGAAATCGTCGTTGTCGTTGCTGCTGTTGCTGCTGCCACTCTGCTGCGACAGGCGATTCTTATCGTTATCGACAAATCCGCCAGCCAGCCAGCCCAGCTAATCTACTCAACCAATCCAATAATTAGCGAATCCACTCCATTCTGCCCGTTGGCCATCTCCCTTTCCTCTTTCATCACTCCACTCCTCCATCTATCCCCAGTTCCATCAAGTCGCCATGACAGCTTCAGGATCTTCGGCCCAAATGGGCAATCTCTCGTCGGAGCTTCGCAATGACTTCAAGAAGCCCAAGAAGAAGAAGGTTCTGTTGATGGGAAAGAGTGGTTCCGGCAAATCGTCCATGAGGAGCATCATCTTCAGCAACTTTGTTGCTCGGGACACGCGCAGACTGTAAGGGCGCCCTGTTCATCTCTTTCGGCTCATGCACTACTCACTGCTAACCTATTTCTCCAGTGGCGCCACCATCGATATTGATCTTTCGCACGTCAAGTTCCTTGGAAACTTAACCCTGAACCTGTGGGACTGCGGCGGTCAAGAAGCCTTTATGGAAAACTACTTGTCGCAGCAAAAAGTCCATGTGTTTTCCAATGTTGGTGTGCTGATTTACGTCTTCGACATCGAGTCGCGCGACACCGACCGCGACATTGCCACTTATATCGAGATTATTGCTGTGCTGATGCAATACTCGCCATCAGCACGCATCTACATCTTGGTGCACAAGATGGATCTCATCCCGCACAACAATCGCGAGGCCATGTACGACGAGCGCGTGCAGCAGGTGCGCCAACGAACTGCCGAATTTGCCCACACACTCGGTATCGGCTTTGATGGCAATGAGCACTCGGGATTGTTGGACGTTGTGGCTTTCGCGACATCCATCTGGGACCAATCTCTATACAAGGCGTGGGCTAGCATTATCCATGACTTGGTGCCAAATCTCTCGCTGATTGAGCGCAATCTCGCCCACCTGGGCACGGCCATTGAGGCCGAAGAGTTACTTCTTTTTGAGCGCACATCGTTCCTGGCTGTCTCTTCATGGGTTGCCCCAACTACAAACAACCCCACTGAAGACCGCCTGGAGCGCATGTCGAACATCATGAAGCAATTCAAACAGTCTATCAGCCGCTTCACTGGCTCTCCACGAAACTCGGAGCAGTTTGTCCTCATGGAGCTTAAATTCGGCTTGCACTTTAACCTCTTCATTCTAAAATTTACCACAAACACATATCTTATGGTTGTCTTGCCACCTGGCGAGGCACGCTTTAATGCAGCCATGATGAACTGCCGCATCGCCATCAGCCACTTCCGCTTCCTAGACGGTCCGTCGCCCGCCCAGGGCGCTCGGCAGAGGGTACGGTCTCTGCATCCTAGCGGGATCAATGCGGCCCCACCCACGGCGAGAATAACTGCGCAAAGTGTGATAGCGATGGAGGGCCTTTTGGCCACGACGACATTCACTCCAGCCGTGCTAGGGCAACTCCTACAGTGTCTTATTCAACCACAGCATTCAAGAGCGCGAGGATATACGCCCGTAGTGATGGCACTAAGCTCGAGTCCAATCGCAGCGAGCGACATTCGGCAATGGCATATGATCCGGCAGAGGAGGTGGATTTAATGGCAGATTTGTGCCGTGAAGCTGAAGAACGAGCCTTCGAGGAAGCACGGCAGGAGTTGGATGATTCCGAAGAAGACATTAGCCAGGGGAGTGTGTTGCGGAAACTAATTGAGGAAATGAGAGACGAGTTTGCAGCTGTGGAACCACCGGCGTTTCCAACCACAGAGGAAGCAGATGCTATTGCAGCGGAGACAGCAGCCGAAGAGACTGTTCCAGCAGCTAAAGAGAATCAGGGTCCTGTTGATGATCAGGTCTCAATAGTTCCAGAGACTCTAAACTGCTCAGCCTCCACCGCCGTCCCCGCGCCCGCTGCTATTCCCGCCGTAATTCGACCGCCACTCGGCTTTGTATTTCGAAACCAAAAGCCCAAGCCTCTTCCCCCCGCTGCCGAGTCTACCTTTGAGGGATTCTCCCGCAAGCCCGCCTCCGCCATCCGCCCCAACTTGTCACAACGGTCCCTTCTATCCGCGCTGTTCTCGTCGAGCGAAAACCTGGTTAGGCTGGCTGACGTGCCAGAGTCATCATCTCCGTCTCCACCATCGGCTTCCGTCCATGCTGCTTTAGGCTGGCGTGAACAGCATGCTGAAGACCCATTTGCGCCCGTGTTTTCAGACACATCCTCGTCAGCGTCATCGTCGGTAGTATCGATGGCGGGTCCGATAATTCAGCATGGCTCCGTCCCATCGACTGTTGCGTTCGTCCATCTCGCCTACGCGCCCACGCTTGCCACAAACACCCGAATGCTGAGCAGTTCTGCCCCAAGCCTCTCCCAACACGCCTTGCCCATCCTTTTCGGCTATTCGTTTATCCTCTCCACGTCGCTACCCGCACGTCTCCCACCCGAGAATTTCTCGCGTCTAGATTTGTCTGTTAATGCAGACGCCGTGGAAGCATCGCTGTCGGTATCGCAGAGTGATTTTGGTGATTACTTTGAAGACTGGGGGTATGTTTGTGACGTGGCGTCACCCGTGGCAGCAGTGACGACAGAGGACTCTGACTCAGACCGGAACAAGGAGGACACAGATTCTGAGAATCAGGAATGTCTTGTTTACGAAGCTTTCTTGGATTGAGTATACTCTGGTAATTTATAGCCTCGTCATTTCAGCTTTCTGCTTTTTGTTCTCAGCGTTTCATCATTTCAAATGCCCTTTGGCTGCTTTTCGCCCCATCTTGTATGATACTTCATTCCTTCATCCCATACACTGAATCAACAACCAAAAAGGTGTATACTCCATCTTCTTCTTTTCTCTGTTTCTCTTTTCAGTCAATACCTTTTTGTTTTTCTTTCTTTTCTAACGTGCCTTGCATCTCATTTCAAGACTTTAATACCAGTGCATAGATTTGTAATAAAGTTGTGACATAATAGGGTTTGGGTATGAATAACCCTTATGTAAAGGGTGATGTCTAATAAACCAACAAAATACAGTAAATGGTTGCAACAAATATAAGGAGAGCATGTAGACGGATTTGGTATCAAAGCCATTATTATACCATGTTCGCCCCTGTGTCGCAACTATGTCTTGTCTGATCCTGCCTTGCTCTACGCCCATTTTACAATGGCCACGCCACCCTTCTTGAACTCTGCAGTCTCGCCCAAAATAGCCGTCCGGTCCGTGTGATCTTTGTTGGGAAAAGTTGTTGAAATGACAAACGCGCGGCTCGTCAGCGAGGGGTCTGATCTCGAGACGAATGTGTAAATGTCGCCAACCGTCTGTGTCAGGTTGAATCGCGCAGGCAGGCGCGCGCCTGTGGGAAGCTGCACGCGCACCGCAACAGATGGCTGTGAAGCGTCATACTCAGTTGAGACTTCGGCAGCGGCGGAGGGAGCCGACGCAGCAGCAGGAGTAGCAGGAGCAGCCGGTGCAGGAGATGGGGCGCCGGGGATGTGTGCACCGAGGCGCTGGCCAGTACCAGAAAAGGCCTCGCGAGGCTGCGGAAGCTGGCGCCACTTCTCCTGGTGGTTGGTGACGGCGAGTTTGAAGGGCTCGTTGGGGCGCACGTCAAACAAGCCCATGGGAGCCTGGCCTCGCTGAATCATACGCAGCATGTTGACGTTGTTAGGATCTGAAAAGGGGTACAGTTGGCCAGAGCCGATACTGAAACCGTCTTCCCAAAGGTGGATCTCGCCTTGCCGAATTTCTTGCCTCTGCGGCTGAGCACCAGCTGCGGACGACGCACCGGGAATCATGCGACTTTCAACGCTGTCACCGCCAAGAGTGTAGGCATTTCCAGTGAAGCGAGAGACGGGCTCACGTGTTGGGACATTGTCTTCGTCGTGCGCGTGACTTTGACTAACCAAGATGCGTTAATATGCGGTTGAATGAGTGAGATACAGACGGACCAGTTTAGCAACTTACTTTCTAGCAGCTTCCATTAGTCTGCGCATAATGTTTCTGCCTTCGGATCTGGGGTCACCTTCACTCTCTTCATTCTCACCACGAGCAGGGTCTTGAATGGCCAGACCCGACTTTTCGCCACCAGCAAACAAGTTTCTGCGTCTGTTTTCATCGTCTGAAGATTCGTCGTCATCGTTGCCTGAGTTCAACGACGCAAAGGTCGCTAATCCAGTTTTGCGCTTTGACGCTGTCTTAGAACCTCTTTGGGCTGCTGAAGATGAGCTGGAGGAGGGGCCTGATGCAGAATCATCATGAGGAGCAGGTCGGCCATCCAGCGTTCTGGGGCCAGTGTAATTATCCGGAGCATTGGCGGCGACGCTGTTTCTCTCGTATTCGTCTTCAAAGAAGCTTACAGCTGCCTCCTCAACAGACCAAGAGCATTTTTCGAGGTATGCATGGGCCTGAATTTGACTGTTAGTTTTGAGCTGTTGGTGGATGTAGTACGTCAACTTACAACGCTGATATCCGTTTGTGTAAGTTCCTGGAACTTGGCCAGAGCTGCCTGTTGGTCTTCATCGGCCATTTTTGCGACAATATTGAAAAAAAAATATATATGCCGAAGGAGAAAATTTAAGACGGGGAAAGACAATGAACCACAGACTGGAGGCTGGTGAAGTAGAGTTTGCTGAATGAGGTATGTTGTAAATATGACCAAAGTTGTGTTGTTGCAGGTAACGGCAAGGCAACAAGAGCTGATGTGGAGAACAAAACTATGGTGGGGACTTGGAACTAAGCAAAGCTACGCTTCGAGAGATATTGAGCTGTCACGTGAATAGGCCTCAAATGGACCCTAAAGCGTCGGGTTACACCCCACGCAAGCTCACGTGACTATACGCAGTAAAACTCGCCAAACTAGCATTCGATTTCAAGACTTTTCGCTTGGCTGTGATTTTATAACGTTTTGATGTTTTTCATTTTCCATCCTTAGCTGTGTGCATGAGGCTTTCTAAAACATGACCATGACCTCTAATGATTTGAGTATTACCGTATTCCTTCGTTTATTCCTTTACCTTCCATGGTTCAGACAAGAAAACCAGCTTAAGCGGCAGCTAACTAATACCGATACACACAGGATGCTGCGATTCCATGGATTATGATAGGGAACTAGGGCAATTGTTGCGCACAGCAACCATCCGCTAGCCCAGCCAAATGCATCCACCCATACTTCACGATGTACGAACATTTCCATTTTGACATGCGGATAATAGGCGAGCGTGACGCTCCTCATGCAGGACAAAGCAAAGCTTAGGAGAAAACCCAGACCCGCCCTCCCACTAGCTTTACAGGCGGCAGCGGCTTGTGGCACGCTCTGCCAATATCTCGTGGGGCCTAATGCAATACAGTGCAGCGCAATGCAGAACAATGCAGCGTTGCAGGACGTACATCTCGACGCAAGCGCAGAAATCTGTGCGCTATCTGAGGTCATTGGAGCCAAGTCAGGCTTTGCTTCTTCAGCAAATTCCAAGTCAATCTATAACATTCATGTGACTGTGGCAAGATGCCAAGTCAACCTGTTGCGAAAGCATAGGAAGCTATCTTGGGCGAAGCTTCTAGAGGAATTCAATGTAAGTTATCTTGTTGTAGGTATTACTCTTTTTGGCGAACCATTCTCCTTTTGGTAAATATAGTAAAGCGTCGGTTTTCTGTGCGGTTGTGCTGCGCACTAACATAAGATACATAGATGCCCACTTAAAACATTGACTCATAAGGTACACTGTCAGGACACTGTATGCGCACGGCCTAGACCCTGCCTTGCCCCATCAACTTCTTTTGACCAATCAGCATGTCCCACAACCCTCAGCAATTCGTCCTAGATAAGGCCAGATATTCCGCGGTCCGAACGCTGATAAATACCTGGTCGCGCTGTTGTGGTGAATTTCGCCGACGTGACCGCGCTTTTTCACTTTTTAACTTTATATTATTTTTTTTCGAGCCCTTGCGACAAGCCACCGCCCACCACTAAGTAACTCCACACCTAATTTCTGTGGCAAGATACATCTCAGCGAGCAACAACCACTTACTGCAAGGCTACTGCATCCTCCACCAATAAGTTGTTGGATGCACTGACGGAGTATATCTCAGCCTTGTTATCTGACGCCCTCACATTTTATTGAGAGCTTTTACTAGGCATTGGTTTGGCTGTTTTAGTTTTACTGTTGTTGCTATTCGATTCCCTTTCATGGTGTTTTTGTTTGGCGCATCGCGAAGCTACCTCGTCTCTAAGTAACGCGCTCCACTTCTTTTTTTTTTTTTTTTTTCTATAGCAAGTTGCGCGACAGCTGCTGCCGTTCTAGCTTGTGAGCCAGTCCAACTACAGGCTAGACCAACACCACCCAAAAAATAACGTTAACAAAAAAATCAAGACAGCAATAACAAGAACCCGAGCTTTTTGTCGACTTGTCAATCTTGCAACTGCAACTGCAACTACGATCATCGCGCCTGCCTTTACTCGTTGCTTATTTATTCATCTTCTGTATTTTTATTTTAAGCTTTGCGCCTGCCACTAGCGCTCCAATTTTTTTTTTGGCGTACATAAATTCCAGACGCGCCCTCTCTTGAATTTCCAGCTTTCTTGTCTTTCATTTTCTTGCCTTTCCGCCGCGCCGCCCCAGCCCACGATTTTAGGTTTGTGAGCTGTTTGCCAACACAACGCAACGCGCCATCGCCAATTCTTTGCGCCTCGCATCCCATTGCATCGCATTGGCCTAGGAACAACATAATCATTGCATTCGTATTCCTGCATCGATTTCCCACCCGATTTCATCAGTTCGCAATTCATCAGAGAGAAACTTGCTCTTTCTGGCATTCGTCATCCTCCCCGCCTCGAGTTTTCTTGCATCGTCAATATGCCGACGCCTGAACCCCAGTCGGCCTCATTGGAGGACAAGACTCCGCAGTCGCCTGTCAAGACCGTGTCTAATGGGTAAGCAATATTCCCATGCTTTTCTCCATCATCACAAAATAGCGCAACAGCAGTCGTCTCTTTCGACAGTTACAGAGCTGCAATCTGATCTTCCCCACCATGATTTCCGGAGATCTATATGGCTCTTGAACTTTGCCTACCCCAAGTCATCTTGTCTGGCACCACTTTTTGCTTTCACCACTAACCGCCAACTCATTGGTCGCAGTTCTACCGACAAAGATGCTCCGGCCTCTGCCAATCCCGAATCTACAACAGCCAATGGAACTAGCGATGCGCCTAAACCCGACAACGACGAGCCAAAATCTGACAAGGATGCTAGTCTTTCTGCAACAGACAGTCTTGCAGACCCCGCCTCCGCTCCCGCTCGCGATAACAAGATAGAAAACGAATCGCCTGCGCGCAAGCAAACGGAAGACAGTGATATTGAAATGCCCGATGTTATGCTCAGCGAAAAGCCCAGCATTGAGCAAGAAACGGTGGCGAGACCCAAGGAAAATGGCGTTGCAGAGAAGGTGTCTGATTCCGATGCTGTGCTTGAAGAGGCGCCCGTTTCGCCCAAAGCCCCAAAGTCTCCACAAACGCCCAAGTCTGTCGGTGGTGATGCGCAAATGTCGGACGCCTTAACAAAGGTCTCTCGCGAAAGAGACACGCTAGAAGACGATGAGCGCTCTGCCAAGCGCATAAAGCATGAAGTTTCAAACGACAGCGCTCCGCTTCCATCTTCATCAGCTGCTTCGGCCCCCGTGGTCGCCCCAGTCTCGGCTGTTGCCCCCGCTTCTGCTTCTGCTCCCTCCAATGGTACTGGTATCAACGGCCTTAGCACTCTTGAGCGTTGGGATGATAAGGAGCTTGAAAAGCAACCAATTACACCATACCAAGCCCGTGAGTACCGCCGTGTACTGGCTGGAATCAAGAAGACCAAGGGCGGCGGCCACTTCAAGGATGCCGTCATCAAACTTTGGCCAACTCTTGGAGACGCCTACCTTGCCCGCGTCACAAAGCCCATGGATATTGGCCTGCTTGAACGAACTCTGCGCGATGAACCTTGGCCCACTTTGGGCGACTTCAAGCAGAACTTGGCGCTGATTTACACCAACACGCTCGCGTTCAATGGTGAGTTACACGAAGTCACTCTTGCGGGTCTGGGCGTTGTTGAGGCTGTCTGGACCAGATGTCTTGCTGTTGCAGCAGCCGAGCCTAGCCGTAACAAGGTACTCCCAAAACAAATGCCTCCTCGCCACCACGAACAGCGCCACTCGATTTCCCAGGCTCCGCCGCCGAGTGTTGCACAACCTATCAGCGCGCCCAAGCATGTTGCCAAGTCGTCAACACTAAGCGCTCGTCGCGCCACCAGCCCCAATGACCACAAGGCTGCTGGTTCCGACACATATGCGGTACCTCCCAACGGTGTTCCTCAAATTCGCAGAGCCTCAACGCTGACTGAAGGTGATCGGCCAAAGCGCGCAATCCACCCGCCCAAAAGCAAGGATATCGACTACACTTCCAAGTCTGGAAAAAAGAAGCTTCGTCCTGAGCTTGAATTTTGTGAGGAAGTTTTGTCAGAGATTCGTAACCCACGCCACTTTCACATCAACAACGCCTTCTTGGAACCAGTGGACCCCGTCGCTCTCGACATCCCCAACTATTTCCAGGTGATTAAGAAGCCTATGGATCTCAGCACGATTGCTTCCAAACTACAGGCAGGCGAGTATCCAGGTCCCAAGGTCTTTCTTGGAGACATTGACCTGATGTTCAGAAACTGCTATCTCTTTAACTCACCCGGGACCCCGGTCAATGTGCAGGGCAAGGCGCTGGAGAAATTGTTTCGTGCGGAATGGGGCAAGAAGGAAGAGTGGCTTGCCAAGCATGCTGCCAACAAGGCGGCTTCGGTCAGTGCGTCTAGCGTCCGTAGTGATGACGAGTTTGACGAAGTCTCTGTTCCCGCCCCTACGTCCACAGTCGATGTCAGCCTTGGCCACGAGATCCATGCGCTTGAAGAGAAGATGAAGGAGGAGACGCAACGCTTGGTTGACCTATACATGGAAAAGCACCCGATTGAAAGCATGATTGAGTTGCAGAAGAACATGTTGAGCATGGTTCAAGCGAGTCTTTTGAAGGCCAAGTCGAAGCAGACTGTTGAGGCCAAAACTGAACGGTCGTCCAAGCCCAAGCCCAAGCCTTCCCGTCCAAGCAAGACGGCCGCGCCAAACCCTTCCAAGAAGTCGTCGAGCAATGCAGGCCGTAAGCCGCTGAGTGGCGCATCAAAGAAGAAGCGTAACATTTCGGAGCACGAAAAGGGGTTGATTGCGACTGCCATCAACGAGCTCAATGGAGCAGCGATCGAGAATGCTATTGAGATCATCAAGCGTGATACCAATCAAACTGTAAGTGAATTTCCTTGTTTTGAAACCGACTGAATGATGCGAGCGAGGGTGTTGACATGTTGACAGGAAAACCCTAACGGCGAGCTTGAACTGGATATCGACCTGCTCAGCAACGAAGCGCTCCTAAAGCTCTGGGACTTGTGCAAGAAGTATTTGTCAAATTTTGCGTCGCAATCTTCTGTTGTTGAGACCAGCCCTGTAGCGCGCGAGCCGACTGTCTCGCAAGTTTCTGCTGCGACGGCGGCGGCTGCTGCTGCTTCTGGGGCCGCGCGGACGCCCAAGCCCAAGAAGAACAAGCCGATGAGTGCACGGGAACAGGAAGCACGCATTGCACACTTGACACAGGTGCGTGAGCAGTTCCGCGGGACAGCGCCCGGTGCTTCACCTGAGCCCATGTCGGACGGCGTTATGGATTCGGATGAGTCGGATTCGGAGGAGGAGTAAGACGGCCATTCGGCTATTGATGCTGGCGATTCAGTGTTGGGCTATGGCTTAAAGGAAAAAAGAAGAGCGGAAACTGGGTTGGAAGACATTCGATAGTAGCGGGACTGGACGAGAAAAGAAAGACGCCATAACATTACGACGAGAAACAAAGACGTGGTTGATACGCAGAAAGAAGGCATGTCGATGGAAAGATTTTGGGGGAGGTTTTTTTTCCGCGACTACCAAATTGGGGTTGTTGGAGGAGACAAATTCGAATGGAGCTTAGTCAGCTAGCTGTGTCTTGGGGAGGCAGGTTGTCAACTCTGCCTTGAACGTGCGAACGACCGAAGCCGACGAATTCGATTCATTGCCAGCAATCCCGGTCCCGTTTCCCTTTCTTCCGCTCACTTGCTTTCCGGCTTGTTTGGTTTCTTTGGGGGTTTCTTTTCCAACTGTCTGCTCCAATCTTTCAGCCTTTGAGCCGTTATATTTCCTATTTTCTTTGTCCAGACTCTTGACTGTTCTCCTCTTGGGTTGCTATTTGTTTTTGTTTGTTCTTCCTCGATGACCTGATTGCGTTCTACTGTCTTTGCTTTTACTACCTTTTTTTTTTTTTTTTCTTCTTTTTCTTTTCTTTCTTCTTTCTATTTGTTTTCGTTATTCTTCTCGTACACTTATTTTTCTTTTTATTTTCCCTTCTTTGCTCTTATTCCCCGGTTGGCGGGAGCGGACGGCGTACGGCTTCATTCTTTCTTTAGCATTTTATTTTAATACGGAGTAGTGGGCGGGAAGAGGCACTTAGGAAGAAACGACTACACGGGGAAGCCAAGCGAAGTGGCTGAGCTTGCTTGGTGTGGAGATGGTGGTGATGTCTGTTACATAGTTTGGTGTTGTTGGCTGGTGTTGACTGCCAACTCTTTGGTGGGATGTGGAGGGGTTTTGTAATGTATTTCTAGAATGAAGCAAATTGCCAGTCTGATATTTGTCGGGTGCTCATAAATGCTGAATTGAATCTATTAATTATTTAGGTAAACACAACGCTGTGGCCATTCGATAACCTGCTAGTCCAGTCTCTGGCTCTTTCACCCTGAAGTAGTGGTATTGGTGACTGGGCCATCAACTGACCAATCATTCAATCTTCAGAAAGAGACTCAAGCCCATGATTATTTTCGTCCTCCTCCACCTCTTTATCATCGCCATATCAAGTCGTGAAGCGCACACACTCTGGGCCGCCATCGCCATCGAGCTGCAACGCATGCCTCTGCCGCAGCACCGCATGCCGCGTCTTATTCTCGTCC
>JACYXV010000551.1:0-13121 GCA_016859225.1 Thielaviopsis cerberus | reverse complement strand
TTTTTTCTCTCTCAAAGTGATATTTGCGCTACCTTCTCACCTGGCATTGTCAAAAGAAGACAGGGAAACAAAAAAAAAAAAAAAAAAAGAAAGAAAAACTGCACATATAAGAACGGCTACGAGGACGAAATGAAAAGCAACACACGCCAGAGAATAAAACACCAACTAAATCGCATGACAGCCAGTCTACGAAGTCCGCTAGCCAGCCATCTGCAGCTAGGACCTGAAAAATCCCTCCATTCAAGAGTTACATGTCACATTATCTCGTTCGCTCTAGGACACCGCACCAAAAATGAGCAGCCAACCGTCTGAGTCTGAATGTCAACAAAGCCAAACGGGGACAGGGAAACGCTTTTTTTATATGCAATGCACGTTCAGTCTGTCCTGTGGCCTGCCGCACTTTTGGTTTTGGTGTCTGCCGTCTGCCTCTTTTGCAGCACTTGACCTTTTTTTGTCTTGCCGAATAGGCTATCCAAGGATAGGCTGGTATTGATACGGTGGCCTGCTCACTTAAGTACGGCGTTTTCTTTGGCCTCCTCTTTGACGGCCGCGTATCTTAGTCTGCGCACAACAGAGTTACTCCGCCATGGGGCGGTAAGAATATGGGCTCAACCGAGGCTAAGACTATGCCATCACCACATCGAGACGGGGGTACTCAGCATAAAGCGTCGGGATCATGTCGATGTGTGCAGTGCTAGGGGTGAGTGAGTTGCATGAAATTTTCATGCAATGGAAGAAAAAGACCGAGGGGGATAGTAGAGAGTGGCTGGTCAGATTGGTATTTTCAAAGAACTAACAACTACCAAGATCCCGACGCCAACGGCCAGCGGCAGCAACAGTAAGAAACAAGAGGAAGCAAAAGGTAAACGAAGGGCAGACAGGGCATCACTGCATGAAGCGGCCCCGTTTTTGGCCAGCCCAGAATTTTGTTCTCCTCACTGGCCTTTTTCAAGGCCTTTGCTTTTTTGTTTGCTTATTTGCGTTTTTGGGTACTAGCGTCACACTTTGCGTTTAGGGTTTCTACACTACGAGTGTACATTACATTTCTCGCTTGCACGCCGCTTTTGCTCGACTGAAAATTGCAGTTGATGCGTCCACTCTACCCTTGCTATGCTCCTTTTATGGACTGGTTGCCCACTCTGCCTGCCACCTCGCGATGCCGGGTAAAAATGAGGGGTTGTTACGGAGGGCGGGGTTTGAACGTCGGAAGCCTTGATATGGCCTCTGCTCTCGGCTCCATTTGAATTTGAATGGGTGGGAAGAAGGGGGGCAGACTGATAAGGACAAAGGCAACATGCAGACCAGCTTGGCTGGGGCTTCGTCATAGCCGCTGACTTGGATGTGGCGCGCTGAGGAGCTTCCTCTCACATGGCTATCCCGCATCGACAGGTGTGTAACTGTCGACAATATCGTGATGGCCCTTGTCTTAGACACCCGACGTAGGGGTCAGTCTTGATTGAGCACCATACTGCAGGCACGACAGAAAAAAAAAAATCTTGAACTGAAGCTTGATAGCGGGTATTAAGATGCCGCATCTAGGTTCTGACAAAGACCATGACGTCAAGGAGCCGGAGCTGTCTGAATAAAAACGAAACCCCTACTCCACGTTATGTTTTACTATCGAATGTTTTGTTTATCAATTTGCATCCACCGGCCAACGGCAAAGCGGATACGGAATATCCGTGCGGGGCCGGGGTTTCCATTCATTTTTCTTGTGTTTCTGAATCAAATACATGCAAGACACTTGGATATCGGGCGGATGTGGTTCATTCAGGTGGGGAGGGAGTCGGTGGGGCCCGGATATTCACGGAGGCAGCTCTCAGAAGTGTTTTGTGTTTCTTGAGACTGCAATCAACTATACTTTGTTCGTAAAGCTTTTGGACTTGCTCAATCGTACGTTGGTGACAAGTGTTTCTTTTTTTTTTTTTCTCCATACAAGCTACAAGACATCTTTTGGCCACCGAGGCTGAAACTCCGCCACCAATGAGTACGCATCCTAGAATAGCGTAGCGTGAAAATAAGGCATGTACATATGTACTCATATAGTTCGAACTGGCCTCCTTGGCAGCGGAGAAAATTCAATAGCAGCTCGGCTAGATGTTTGTTTGCTGACTCGAGAGGCACTATGAGCTACGAGGTGCTAGCTACTAGAACGACCCCGTACTCTGGGCCTTTTGATGGTTGGAACAAAACTGAATGAAATTCGGGGTTAATCATGATGACTTGGCTTGCCAGTCAGATGACCACATGCCTAAGAGTAAAGAGGTATCGTCATTAAGATGCAAAAGAAAAAAAAGAAAAAAAAAAAAAGAGGTATCGCCACTCGCTCGTCACCGTTTCACCAGCTTGTACTTTCCTGCCGTCAACTCTACTAGACCTTCGTCAACCTTTTCCGCCATAAACTCCTGGACCTCTTCGTCCGTCCACTCAAACCCGCCCGGCACCACCATGCGCAGCATCATTGTCATGCGCATCAGTGGCATCGCTGTCGGCGAGTTGGTCAACATGCCCACGATAAACTGCCAGTACACGGCGCTCTTTTCACGGTTCTTAACCGGCGCTTTCTTGCCGTCGGTGGGCTGCCGGGAGGGCGACTCTGGGATGGTAGCGGGGGCAGCTGCAGTGACGGCGGGAGACTGCTCGGATTCAATGACGGCGTAGACGCCTTCGGATACACTGCGCAGGACTTTGTGGTCTACCCAAAACGTCAGCGCTTCTTCAATGTAGTCCCGGTCCATCTGCAGCTTCATCTCCAGCTCGTCTACGCTCATCTGCATCGGCATCGTCGTATTTGCCCCGGCATTCTCGCCAAACGCATATATCACCGTGGCAATATAGGTCTTGCACGTCACCCGCACCGTGCGGTCCTGCATCTCCAGCTCCACCGTCGCGCTGCCCATATGGTCCAGCCAAGTCAACTTGCGCGCCGTCTTGATCTGCGCATAGTGCTCTGAGTAGCGCGCCTGCGCGGCAGCCACAGGCTCAGGAATAAGAAAGTGTTCGCGCGCAATATTAGGCCAGTACAGACGCGAGAGGATATTCGCCGAGCATCGCAGCCGGGCGCCAGCACCGGCAGTAGCACGTGCGGCGCGGCGCACATGTTCATCGAGGGCCTTGGATTCGTCAATGTCGCGCATCATGACGTCGCAGTTTTGCAAGGCCGTGTCACCGTAGCGCTTCTTGAGGAGATTGAGCACCTTGACTTCCTGCTGCAGGTTACTGCTTACGACAGAAAGCAGGCGCTCGGCAACGACGGCCTGAAATTCCTTGATGAACATTTCCTGCGAACCGAGAGCGCTGATGAGCGTGCCAATTACGTCCTCGGTGCGCGGCCGCTTAAAGTTTATGGCGGCGTCAATGGGTGCGGGCAGCCAGTTCATGTCATCCCAGTCCTGGTCCTCGTCGTCCATGGCCATGCGCTTAGTCTGGGCCGCCGAATTGAGAATGACGGACAGCTCGACAAGTTTGGTTGCGGCGTCGGGGGTGTCGGCGTCTGCGGGGGTCGATAGCAGACCCGTGACGACGTTGCGGATGGCGTCGTCGCGTTGGCAGAGATAGAGCTGTAGTGCGGGGACGACGCGGTCCAGAAGGACTTTGGAGTTGTCTAGGGCGTGAAATGTGCGAATCATGGAAATGTAAAAGCGTAAAATGCGTAGTGTCGAGCTGCCCGGATGCAGAAGCCTCTTTTCCAGGTCTCGTGAAAAAGTGTCAGTCAAAAGACTGCGTTGCGTCGTCGTTGTCACGCACGTCTTGAGATCTTGTAGGCCGCTACGACTTTGCGGCCAGGTCAGGACTATGTCGAACAACTGGTTAATCCGGCGAGTGGCCAAAATGCCGAGTGCAGTTTCTTTCCAGGCCATGACGTGCGTCCAGTTGATAGCATGGCCTAGCACATCCATGATTTCCGCCACCAACGGCGCAAACTCGCGCTCGACCCAGTTGAACAGCGTGGCGACATTTCGCGGCACTGAAATATGCCTTTTATTCGGGGCCGCTGCATCAGGAATTTGCACCATCTCTGGCTCCTGGGCAAAGCGGTCGCCCAAGATCTTCTCCACGTAGTCCTGGAGCAGGCCGTTGACGGCCGAGGCAACCATAAGCTCAAATCGTCGTCCGCTGAGTCCAATATTACGCATCGTCGTAATTACCTTGATGAGCTGGGCCTTTGCTGGTGAGTCAGCCACGTGATCTGAATCATCGCTAACGAGCTGAGCTGCAAGCGACGTGAGCACCTTGTTCATGGCGTTGTAATATGCGTCGGGCGTGGAATTCGATATGAGTCCGTGAAGTTCCCGCCGGTACCGTTTGTGCACCTCCTTGGACTGTTTGGTCGAAACAAACTCAGCGTAGGCACTAGTAATGATGCGCATGCGTGACGAGTACAGCCCAATAGCCGACTCCATGGTTTCAGCAAAACCCATCAAGTATTTGAGTGTAGGCACGCCGTGCTCCGGCGCCTTTAGCAGGGTCTTGACCTGTTGCGTGTAATGCCGGTGAATCTGCTTCATGAACCATGTCATCAGGTTCTCCGTCACAGATGCCTTGGGCGCCTCGGTGGCTGCGTTTATCACGACACATATGGCCTGCGAGAAGTCGTCATTAATCATGACCTCTACGCCTTGCTCAAGGTGTGCTGGTAGCGCTAGCATGCCGGTGGTCGTGCACCAGGCTTCGTTCCATCGGCGTTGGTCGGCAGCAGCGGGGTCGCCGCGCACAGCTGAGTGGATGACTTGTTTCCGAGGCGATGTGCGGACGGGAGGGGCCGGGGCGCTGTTCCTGGCGCCGTCATTGACAAAAACGGAGTTGAATATCTCCTGGCGCCGGGTAGCCCATGTTTTGCTCATTGTGGCCAGGAGGACATTAACCAAGTATGAGACTGAGAGTTTTGGTCTAGAGATGACTTTGTAAATGATGGATGTTTGTTGTCAATCCTAATAGGTGTTTTGCTGGCTCCATTGATTTGCCACAGCAACGCGCACTCACCGAGCTTACCGCGCTTACCGAAGACGAGCTTCTTTACCGAGAAGTGGGGGTATTATCACGTGACTAAGGGTTATCAGCGGGACCAGATACCCATGGCATTTGGGCCGACAAGCTGACATGGATCAACCTTCTTTACCACCTTCACCATAAATTGCCCGACAGCTTTCATCGTCTCTACGCAACCATCGCTCGCCTCGGTATCTGTTATTGCCTAGCTCTTTCTTTTTGTTCGTTTTAAGATTTTCGGCCCTCAGATTCCTTCATAGTTCTGTTCGTGAAATAAACAATCTAGGACCCGTGCTTGGTCGCAACGCCATGCCATTCCATGCCCATTGCCATGGGTACGACTTTTGACTAACAGCTTAACTTCCTTCCAGTTCTACAAGCGCACAGTAATTTCTCGGTCGCTTCCGCATCCTCGGGCGTCAAACTGGGAGAGCAAATCAAACAAAAAAGGGCTTCCCTTGGAAGGAGACCAAGAAATAGTTGACAGCCGCGCAAAGCCAAAGCCGAATGAGCATATCGAGCCATCGTGGGCGAAACTACGATCCTTTGTGGGCACGACCCGAGAGCCCAAAAAGCCAATAGAGAAACGCTTCCTCCAAACAAACAAACAAATAAATGCCCCCAATTCCCTCAGGATCGGCTAACCCCATGGCTGAATTTTCTCTGGGATTGATTGAAGCGATTGACGAAGCTACTTGGCTCGTTCAGTTGATATTGGTAGGTTTATTGCTCTGCTAGGTGCATTGCCGTGTCGGGCAGCTTTGTTGCAATCAGGTCGCCATCGCAATGGCCAAGTATCCTCGTCCTAGTCGGTCGGACTTGTCATGAAAGCGAAACGATGCCTCTTATAGGAGGAGGCAAAAACAGAACTGCAGCAGACCTAAGCCCAAAGTCAAGGATTTGCTTTTTGGCTGGCGCGATGTGACTTTACTTAGTCTGCTTTCTGGGGCGTGAATCAAAACTGAGCGCTTGTTCATCTTGGGCGTAAAGCTGAAGCTGATGAGAAGTTGGGGATGTTAGTGCAAGGCCTTGTTTTCCCTGGGATTTGAATCGCCGATTAGGCCTGCTGCTTGCTAGTTGATCAACTGCCAAATTCCGTCAGACTTGTTCAAGTTGGTCGTCAGTCTGCCATGCAAATCAACACATGCGTGCATGAATGGTCTAGCCGGGTTACTGGTCTGAGCTGGCTGGAGGTTGGCTGGTTGATTTGGCTGACAAGAGGGTGTACACTTGGTCCGGCCGAAAGCCAGCTGTTGTCTTTTCTCCTCTCCACTCACACCTAACTCCCTACACCATGTTCAAGCATCACGGACCCTGTGAATTTTTCCATCTTCTTTTACTCTCCCCGTCTATCTACAGCCCTCTTGCACTACGTCACTCGGCCATGATTATGCACGACGACTGCAGTAGGAAAAAAAGTCTAAGCTGTGTTTTCTCGCTTGCTGGTTTTATCGGGTTGGAAGAGTCGAGGAGAGAGCACGAAGAAAAGAGAAGAGGGTGAATGGCAGGGCACAAACGAGCAAGGATAGGCCACTCAGCAGGGCCATTGCGACAGACAAACCCCGCCTTTTCGTCTACGACCTTCTCTTTTTTTCTGGTTTGCATGTTTTCTTCTTTTTTTTTTATTGCCCTGTTTTCATATAGCTGAACTAAACATTCAGATAGTTTGACGGGCTTATATACACCAGCCGATAGCTTTTTCGTGCCTTGAGCAGACAGGCCGTCGGTCGTTCAGATATCTAGGCAAACACGGGCATGGGAAGCTAGAATCTCCGTTCGCTGACCAAGGGGTCACGTCTACTGTGGCCTGCACGCTGAGTGTGTGTGTGTGTGTGTGTGTGTGTGTGTGTGTGTGTGTGTGTGTATACTCACATTGCAACATTTCTAGGTGACAAGTATGCAGCTATATGACTAGTGATTGATTGACTTGGCTGGCTAACAGTGTGCAGTACTGAACGACATGCTATAGAGCCAACCCATGGACTGAAGGCTACTCTGGTGCATCTGCCAGCGCCGCGCAAACAGCCAGTCACAGTTGAGAATTGACCCGAGGTGAGAAGACGAGAGAAAGCGGAGACGCCAGAGATCAGCATATGACTTTTGTCTTCCCCCTCTTTCTGTTTGATTGTCCATGTAGATGTACATTTTGTCGTTGGTCTGGCTTGTGGATTCTCTTCCTGGAATGGTGAGGCGTGTGCATTTGACTATGGAGACGAGATGCACGAAAAGAAACTAGTCCATGCAATGGGCAATGCAGTTGGGGTGAGTTGTGTGGCTCAGTCACTTTTCTCAATATGGACTGGTCTTGGGGGGGGTGTGGGTTTTTGGGTGTTTTGTACTTGAACGAGTACATGGCTACAATGATGACATTAGGCGTGTATCGTTGTGATTGCCGGCAGATACAAGCCTTCTGTTGTCAGCAAAAGTAGCTGGCATATGGCGCCAGACAGACAGACAGGCGGGCAGACAGACAGACATACTCATACTGCAATAAATGCTACATTGGCAGTAAACGACGCCGCGTCCAATCAGCCGGTCAACATCTCTCTTGCATGCACACATTCATACATGTACGAGTATGCACCAGGCCAAACTAAGAATCTGGGTCTGTCATTTCTTACGTTGCCTGGAGGGTAAACCGGCCGTTTTTTACCGACGTGATCAAACAGGAGGGAGCAGAGGTTGCTTCACCATGTAACCCTCTTCCTAGGGTTATCACAAGATCCCTGACGGTTTTTTTCGTTTGCCGAATTAGCAAAAGTACAACCTGCAGAACTCTATTTAGCGATTGGTGATTGGCTGCAGGCCAACATCGCTTGTATAAGCAAGTTTTTTATAATGAATTTTTTAAAAAAAAAAATTTCCATGATTAAAAAAGAGAGAGAGACAGAAAAACAGCAAAACACGGAGGCGTTTGTCGCTTTACTGCAGTTAATAACCTAATCTTTAGTGATGAAAACACAGTGCTACTTGCAAGTAATACTTGTATCCATTCAGCCGCCCTTCTTATTCGTTGGGCCGTTTCCGTGCGTGTTGCGCGCGCTGGACTCTCGCTTGCTTGCATGTTTTGGCTTTGTTCGTGTACTGGAGGCGGTCTGCACTTATGTGTATATCAATCCATACATAATTGCCGACGAAGAAAAAGGAAAAATAAAAAATAAAAAATAAAAAAAATACCTTGGGCCAGAGACGGACACCTGCTGCGGTTCACGCTGTGCTTGCGTTTTGCTTGCTTATCTATTGGTCACAGCTTCAGACCGCCAGGCGTTTCTTTTTTTTTTTTTTTTTTTTTTAACTGTTTTCCTTCTTTACTATCGGGGGCATTTAATGCGAGGCTGCTTGCGCCTTTTGGAACACTGGTCCGTCTTGGTATGGGCGAGTGAATGGGTGAGTGTAGAGGAGACTGATATGGGGGTTGTAGCACGAGATGGAGAAACTCCAACAACTAGTTGCTCTGCCCATGTAACAAACCCAGACAAATAGAGATGGCTGATGGCACATACAGCGCATGACAAAGCATAATAACAGAGCATACACTCCTTACTAGCGGTATAGCTCTGCGTGCACTGGATATGCGTGCATGTATCATCCCGTTGTTGTGTCGTGTTGTGCTGTGTTGTGTTTACTTAGGCGCCATGTAAGCGTGGCGTGTGTGTTGCCCCGTGGCGCTTTGGACCGATGGAAACGACTCAGACAACCAGACACACTCTCTTCTGTCAAGGACTATTACTACTAGCATGCAACAGAGGAAAGACGGCACGCCAGCCCACGGCTGCCAAAAGTGGCGAACGAGGGAGACAGAATTCTCATGGTTCGAGGAGGTCCGATGGTGTGCACCAAAGGAGCGTGGCACCTTCTTCGCCAGACCCCGTCATCGTTTATAATCTTTGTTAGCAGTTGTAACAAGTGAGAAATATCTCATGCAAGCCAAGCTTGCGAAACCTGAAAACTGCACTCTGCTGCGTAACCAACGCACCTTTTCTGAGGCGGCATTTTTCTTTGTTGTTTTTTTTTTTGTTTTTTTGTTTTGAGGCTGGCTAAGGGACACAATGAGCATTGCGGTTGGGCAGTGATTTGTCACAGACATGTGGCAAGTGAGACCTTCTTTTCTCTGGCGTCTTTGTTTATCTTTTTGGTATTCTCCGTTACGCTGGAGTTTTACAGATGCGATACAAGTAGACGCCAATGGCGTAGAAGAAGCCCCAATAAAGGAAAAGAAAGAAAGAATCGAGAGAAAAAAAAATAGAGAGTGAGAAAAGCACGCAGATACCCGCCTGGCAGAGAACCGCCTTGCAGTTTGTCTTGATGTAGTGCGTTGGCCAGAGAACGTGCCGTATGATGTGATGTCGAGGCTGGTAGCAGCAGCAGAAGCACAGCACAACGCCGAGGGGGGGGAGGGGGGGGAGAGGGAACTTTTGGAGCGGCTACATGGCAATTTTAATCCTTTTATTTTCTCCGTATGAACGAATTGGCTGGGGACTGGTCCGGTCGATCACGGTTCGCTGTTGTTTGTCCTTTTTTTGCTTGCGCACTTGGACTGGCCGAACGTTTTACCACAGCACCACCAACTTGGCGAGGTTTGCTTGACAAACTGGTTTGTCTTTCCAAACTTTGTTGCTAGACAACCTTACAAGGTCTAGGTCTATAACGCTCTACCAAAACAACCTCGGCACCTACACCCAGACTTGCTGGCACTCGGTATTTTGCAATTTTGCTGCTTGTCCGGGTCTAGAACTCTCAAGCTCTAGCTCTCCCATCAACCCCATCAACATTGCCGTAACCCTGGTCTCTGGATATCAACAAGGGCAAACCCTCCGCCTCTCAGAATCTTGGGTGGGGAAACAACATGTCCCACTTTTCTGTTCTTTCGGTAGCAGTTGCCTAGGTCAAGCTGTTGGCAAGTTCCCTCGTCCTTGGGCCCGAGTTTATCCCAAGTTGCTGGCAAAGATTAGACAAAGAATCAACTGGAAAGGAAAGAGCCATGGAAAAGATGTGCAAGAACAAAAGGATTTCTGCTGTGGGCCCGAAAAGGCCGCACTCATAAGGAAAGAGCTCAAGTTCATAAGGAAAGAACCCAAGTCTCCTGACCTGCTTGTTCTTTTGCTGTTATCCCAGCTCCTCATTCTTGCCTGTTTTTGACCAAGTTCCAGCTGAGAAACTGCCCTTCCTTCGTCAGTGATATCCCAGCAAGGCCTATCAGCGTCGTCTTGAGTTATATTAACCTCCTGCAAAGCAGAAGGAGACCAAAGGCCCAAAGTAAAACACTCTAACGTTAGTACTCGCATATCTGTCGTCGTAGTCGTTGTTAGCATGCACAGATGTAAGCACACTTTGCAGAATCAGGGAAACGAGTTAACCGCTTTGTTGACAAGAACTTCAAAGGGCATTCTTCTTCTAGGACCTTAAACCATGTGCTTGCTCCAAATGTCTCGTCCTCATACACCTCTCTCTAAGTGCTCCTATAGGACTCTTAGCACTACGCTAAAGAAATATCAGCAACCATTTTTCTGTTTTTCGACTTCTAGTCTACAAGCCAGCCCAAGAGACTGAGAAAAGAGTTTTACTGCCAACCCGACGACAGGGACAGGGAAACTAGCTCAACAGACGGTGTATGCAATATGGGCTTGTTTAATACCTCTTTCATCATGGCTGTTCGGCGCTACTTGCTTTTTTTCCCCTCTATTTATTTGCCTCGGGGCTTGTTCCTTGCCATTGGGAATGAAAACCTTTTGGGCACACTCCCTTTGCCTTCTCTCCAGCTTTTCAATTCCATTATCTCTCTTCTGCCAATAGGCACTTGGTCTAGATAAGCCCAATGCCGGTTTTTCCTTGTCAAAACTCCCCAGCCAGGCATTTATATTGGCCACTATGCTAACGTATCATGCCGGATATGACGAACGGTCGATCAAGAAACATATCTGGGTTAGCTTGGTAGCTGGCTAACAGCCTTCACCAGACTACTACTAGTAAAGTATAGTACAGCAATCCGAATACGCAATGCCACGATATCACAGTCGCCTACGACGTTGCATGACGCGTTTAGCATCCATTTTTGAATATAAGAAAAGATAAAAAGAAAAAAAAAGAAAAAGAAAAACTAAAATCAAACCTCCAAAGTCGCCCCGCCGACAACTGCGCTTATTAGGGGCCTTGGTGCATCGCATTAGCGGCATTTTTTTTGTTTGGCTTTGCTTTTGGTTTTGAGTCCACTGGCTTGGTAACAAATGCGTAAAGGCCCGATGGGCAAATGCTTAGTCGTTCATGTGTCAGTAAATCAACACCAAGAGCAGATATTTGGGCCGGCACTTGGTGTATGTAGTCCCAGCCGTAAGTTTTAGCGTTGATATCCAGCGGCCTAAGCCTCGCAAAAACTGCCCAACTTTAGTCCGGGCATACATGTACAATTGACACTGTAGAACCCCTCAAGCCTTGACTGGTGCTCATCTCAGATTTCGGCCTCTGCGGCTTGTTCAGTGACATATAAAAATAGACAGGAAAAAAGGGATAAATCACATCTTCAGCCACCCAGCTCCCATCGTCTTGTTTCCATAGCCAAGCCTACTAGTCAAGCCCCCCCCCCCCCCGTAAATCCTGTCGAGCTGCCGGCAATTCCTCTATTGCTGTCAAAATCGCCAGCCAGACAGGTATTGAAATTGAAAAGTAGGCTCTAGAAACAAACGCGGAACATCGGGTTCACAACTGGCCTGACCTTCGTTCACGTATAGGTGCGGTGGGCGGTTAGAAAAGACACCATGTGTAACTGTACTGCTCGATACTGTCTCAGTAGGTTGAAGTAGCAAACCTTCACAGCCGTCACTATGCATCTACTCACTCACTAGATGGATACAACTGCACTCACTACAACTGCACTCGGTGTAATATGGCAGATAAACCATGTATTCATACAAACTAAACAAGCGAGCCAGCAAAAAAACTGCAACAGAACAAAGCAAGACACGAAGAAAATCAAATGCAGCCAAAAGTATCCACCTATAATAGAACTTATACATTTAGACGCCAAGCCAAGAGAGAATAGTGAAAGGAAGGGCATAAAATGGGAATGAAACCAGAAAAAGAAAAATACACATAGAAAAGAAACAGGTATAATGAAGAAAAATGAAGATAAGAAATAAAGCGTCCCAGTCCTTAATAAGATAAGGCAGGATAGAAAATAAAAATGTCTGGAAACAAAAGCCAAGACTAAAGGAGAAGAAAAGAGCAAAAGGCTAGACAGGATATGCAAAGTTTAGCAACAACAAAACTTGGCTGGATGTCCAGTCCAGCCCAGAAAAAAAAAAAGTGCACACCATTTTTTTAGGGTTTGAATTTTTTTTGTCGTTAAATGTCTCGAAGCATCACACATGATCCTCATGGCTGAGCAAAAGCCGCTTCAAACAGCTCCCCTCCCCCCCTAGTTGCGCTCTTAGGCAGTCTGCTGAGCCTGAGCCGTCGACACCGGCGCCGTCCCAGCGCCGCCATTGGTCGCAGCAGCACTAGCGCTGGCGGCTACAGGGTTTCTCTTCTTGCACTTGTCGTGCAACAAGTGGCCGTTTCTCGCCGTGGTGCGCGTAAACTCAGCGCCGCAGTTGGGGCAAGTGGCCTTGGCAGCCTGGCCGCTCTTTTCGCGCTGGTGTCTCAACAGGTTGCTGAAGGTCGAGAACTGGCGGCCGTTGCAACCGTGCTCCCAGCACTGCGGCTTGGGGCGCGTCTGGACAACGCGAACGTGGCCGCTGTCAGCAGGTCCCATGTGCGACTGAGGAACAACGCTGTGCGCAGCGTGCGCAGTGTGCGCATGTGCGTGAGGGTGGCCGTGCGAGTGGCTGTGGCTGTGGGGCGAGGGGCTGAGGCATGCCGGGAGACATCATCGAAGGAACGGGGCTGTACATCATGCCGGTGTTGGGGTCCATGGGCATGTTGGGAGGAGGGTGACGACCGCGGCTAAGCTACTGTTAGTCATTGTTGCGCATATAGATTGGCGTGGCAAGATTAAAACATACGTATATGAAGACTGAGTGTGCTGCTGGAATCCGTAGTCTATGGGCAGGCCGTAGGTGGAAGGCATGTGCGGCGGCTGGTACTGGTAATGCGACTGGCCCTCGGGCATCGAAGGGCTGTATGGCTGGATGTAGCTG
>JACYXV010000550.1:0-13123 GCA_016859225.1 Thielaviopsis cerberus | reverse complement strand
AAAAAAAAAAAAAAAAAAAAAAACTTAATTGTACCATTGTATGCAGGCTTCGGTATAAAGATGCCAAAAAGGCTCATTCGCCCTCAAGATCTTCATGGTTTCCATCTACTTCCATTGACATCCATATTTCTACATGCTCAACGCAATGGCAAACTTGAACTTGGCATCATAACTTGGCTCTTGGCGCCGATGCTTGGCGCAACTCAGCACTGAACTTGAAGCGTTTTCCGCCATCGGTGAGATGTGGTTTATGACGGACTAGCCTGTATCTAGTCTTGGCAAACATGAAAAATGGCGAGAAAAAGTAAGACAGTGATGCGTCGATTGGCTCTCTAGCTGTTATCAGTCTATGGCGTTATCTGAATTCCAACAAGACTCCATTGGAAACACGGCTGCCGATTACCGATACGGCTTAGAGCTCCACTACCACTTCCGATGTGGCGAAGCAAGCGGCTGTGGATGGTCACATGATCATTCATTGTCCGTTGGTTTTTTCTTTTCCACGGAGCGTGTAAGTCTGTCGGAATCGCGCAAAAGAAAAAAGTATCTATACATTCCAAACTTGGCCACTTGACAAAGATCGGCACTGTCAATCCACCAGGGCGTTTTAATATCTGTGCTACCAAGCAAAAACAACATAGAAACGTCAACGAACCACCATGAAATCAGAGTCAATAAAACAATCCTGCCATTCTCATGTCTTGGTGTTTCAGTTTACTACGTGCATAAGCAAATAGGAACTTGTAAAAGAAATCACGAACAATTCTAGCTAGACTCAGCAATAGATAGGCTAGACTCGGGGCCCAGGAAAACAGCAAAAAAGCCAAGACCTTGCATGCATGTTAACAGTACATATAACTTGTCAGCCCAACATGCAATTCATTCTATACTGCCGCGTCTTGCCCTGGTTATTGTTCTTGCTATGAGGTTATAAGGTGGTACTATAGAAGGTGAGCGGCACAACACTGATATCACAACATCATCACGGTCAGAGCCTCGTGTCAATCACAATACGCTCTTTCTTGTCTGGCGAGTGATGCGAGGTTTACGAGCACGTGATTATATAGCAGGGGGTTCACTTGACGCTAAAAGTTTCTCTAGATACTTGAGTGTTCGACATTTGCAAGTTTAACGCCATCAACCATGTGCCAAGACTAAGGCAGGATGAGGGGCCGATGCTCCGTTAAAAACAAAACAAAATCAACCACACGCACAAACAATTCGCTTCTTGCGTTATTCCTAGAGCCTTGCCGGCTACACTGCAATCCAAACCTCACTGCACCTTAACTGAGGCCCCCCAACTAAAACAGGCTTGGCACTTGGCAAACATTGCGAAATATCTCGGTAAGAATTATTCGAGTCTTTACTACTACTTGCTAGATTTTGCAGCTATAGCCCGCCCCAAGACAATGTCTGCCCGTATGCGGCAAAGTGATTATCATGTGAGGAAGAATCAACACCGGATTCCTTGGCATGGGGTTCCTGTGCGCACCCACACCCTACTATTAAGCCTTGTAGGAACTGGTTGGTACGAGGACACATTCATCATACAAGAGATGTGTTGTACTAAAGAGGTGTCGTATTGCAGAGAGGTACCATTTTTTGGCTATTGCTAACGATATAAAAACAAAGCGAAATGGCAAAATTTCCAGAAGCCCGCCCCCAGTAGAAATCATAAACAGAATATCATTTTTTTCTTGAATAAAAAACAAAAGGGCAAAGTAGCCTCCGCGCCTCATCCAACTCCAAAGAGTCATGGCCATGTGTGATGTAAAAATAAAACAAGCCGAATCCAATAAAAACGCCAACGGCTGTACAAACAAACCGAGCAAAAGAGTAAGTAAAAAAGGTACAAAAAATACCAAGTATTAACTACATGAAAAAAAAAAAGAAAAATAAACGCCAGTCCCGTCCGCTTTGTGTAAAAAAAAAAATTGATGGTAAAAAAGAAGGGTTGGTGATGTGGAAGAAACCCGAAATCGATGAGCCAATATTGGTGTGTCGTGGTGGGTAATAAATGCAAGGTATGACGAATGAACGAAAAAAAAAAAAAAAAAAAGGAAATATGAAATACAAACACAGCCAAATATGTCAGCTATTGGGGAGCTGGTATGGGGGAAAACAAAAGAATGAAGGCGTGAAATGTGGTAAAGCAGTCGTGGGAATAAGGATAAAAGAGGAGGTCGTGCTAGCATACCCGTTAAGGTGTACAAACGAATGTGACAACAAGTTGGGGAGTGACAAACAATGACATTTATGCCTCGCAGTTGCAAGTCGGCACCCGGCGGCAGCCTTTTATCAACGACTCGATTAATAATGCCAACCCTACCGGGGCATTGAACTGTCAAGCTTATCAAGAGCCACTTGCGTTGCCCGGCTGTCTAGCCCGTCATCGGTCAACACAGCAACCCAGTCGCGCAGCTGTACCATCCGACCCTTTTCCTTGTCTTCGCGCCACGTTCCCAGGCGGTTACGTCCCGTGTCTGATGTCAAGGGTGCCGGCGCGCTAGCCGTTGCTGTTGCACTAGACTTTCCGGGAGTAACAGTTCCGCTGCGTGCACCAGCACCACCGCCTCCTCCAGCGCCGGCATTCATCCAGTCGTATGTTTTGCCCTTGCGCTTTTTGCCAAATAGGCCACTGCCACCAAGACCAGCAAACATGGAACTTGTTTGATTTTGTGAAGCGTGACTCGCTTCAGCCATCTTGGACCCGCGTTTTGGTTCCTTCTTCGCCCCAGGGTCTTTTTTGTCAGGGGCAATACTCGGGGTACCCGGCGCAACCGAGCCTGATCGCGAAGGCGCTGCAGAGGTCTCAGATGTTCCGTTTAGGCGGGCATTGCGTCTTCGCAACCGTCTCTCTTCCCATTCTCTCTCTGCTCGACCAGATTCACGAACTGCTTGGATAATGTGGTTGGTCGAGACCTTGGGAATCTTAGTCGGTGGCCCGTGTTCGGTAGGCTTCGTGGCCTCAGCAGGGCCTGTTGCGGTTTGTTAGCAAGATTATCAACCAATACAACATACTGTAATGAAAATAACGCACGCTTTTGTCCAGTCGTGGGTGCTGAGCCGTCTTGGTTGGACGCCTCATCAACATTCACGGGAACATTTTCGCCCTTGAAAGGCTTCAGTTCTGCGGCAGCAGTCTGCCACTCCTCTGGCACTTCGCCATGGGACGACATCTGACGATTCCGCGCAACTCTTTCCGCATCCTCCATTAATGATCTTAAGCGGGTCTTCGCCGCCAAAGAAAGAAGAGCAAGCTGGTCTGCCAAATTCGCCTCGTAAGGGACAAACGATCCAGTTACATTCACAACGGCGCTAGTGTCGGGAAGAACCTTTGTTGTTACCTGGACACGAGGTTCAATGGCTTCTGTGGGATTGCGAATTTTGGGGAGATTTTGGTTGATCTTTGTCTCAAGATTCAAAGACAGGCCCTGGTCACGCGCTATCTTGTCGGCCCGGTAGTGGAGGTTGGCAATGGTGAGGAACGGGTTGTTGAGTTCGTGGACATGCGATCGTTCCCAACGAGAGAGTGCCTCACCCCAAGCCTTTTCCGCAGCCTGCGCCGCAAATTGGTTCTGAGATTGGTTAGTCTGCGTTGCTGGCTGGTTCATGGGCCCAGCACCGTACATGGTAGCACGGGAACCAGGCGGATGATGAGAAAAGCTCCCTTTGCTTTCATCTCCACCGATGGCGTAAAGGTTGGCCATGTATGCCTCTTCAGCCTTGATGTCAATGCCCGTTCCAGCAAGCGAGTCGGTCGGGTCGTAATCTTCATCTTTATCTTTCCCAGGTTTATCGGAGGGACGGGCAGGTGGCGCCATGACACCCGGGAGTACGGGCTGGAAAACCGTTTGCTGTTGTTGCAACTGAGGCTGTGCTTGTTGGATTTGAAGTTGCTGTTGTTGCAACAAAGCCTGTTGCTGTTGGATCTGGATTTGCTGTTGTTGTAGCATCTGCTGCGACTGGATTGGCGTGGTTGGAGTGGATGTTATCGCCCCAGGCGTCATGACGACAGGTGATGGGGGCGCGGGAGAAGCAACAGTAATCATGGCAGCATTTGTATAGATCGGCGTCGGGCTCGAGGCGGCAGCAATGTTACGCTGTTGTTGCGCTTGTGCCATTGCGACTGGCGATGAGGCAGCGCCCTCGGGAAGATGGAGACCAGACGCCATGAAGCTCTGCTGCTGGGGCGTCGCAAAGGTTGGCGTGGTCGTCGTCGCCATCGGAAGAGAAATGCCGCTTGGGTGCGGCGATGCAATTGATGGCGAAGTCAAGCTCGGGCTGGGGCTACCAGACAAAGAAGGCGATGCGACAAAAGGCGACTGTGGTTGCGAGATGGGAGGAGACAGTCGAGCTCTTTTGTTTGGCGGTAGATGGAAGCTTGTGTGCGGTGGAGCGACGGGAGGCGGAGCAGGCTGAGGAGGAGTTTTGGCTTGGCTTGAGGATGGGGGTATTATAGATGTCGATTGTTGGGACATAGCCAGACAGAAAACTATGGTGAAAAGTCGTTGCGACGGCACAAAAAAAATGTGGGATGAACAAATGGCAAGTTATGGTGGAGGGGAAGCTTAAAGCAGGTAGGCCAGACAGGCAGACAAGCCTGGAAAGCTGTACGCCACAGCCCTCATTCGCTAGCTAGAGCCCGTTGAGAATCAAATAGAGCGCACTCGGAATCGACCACAATAGATGAGAATGCGTTGTTCACTGCCAAGAGTGAGAAAATCAAGTCGATGGTGATGGGATCGCGTTGCGATCAAATGATAATTGCGCCGGTTCTGCGTTGTCGCGTTAAATCCAGCTCCGATTGATGACTGATAGAAAGAATTCAAAAATGCAGCGCCTCGAAAATTGCCTTCGTCACAGTCATGTGACTAGTCACGTGCTAGAATAACGCGTCGCGATTGCTGAGCAAACTCAAACTTTTGGAAAGTTATAGTGGGCCTTGAAGCTAAACTTTGTCAATTCTTACTGGCCGCCTTGCGCTCGAATACTAGCAACAATGTTCTTATGAGTGTCCAAATTTGTTCAATTTATTACAGCCTTGTTGCATTATACATGAAATCATACTTCACAGACTGCATTTTGATTTGAGACTCAAACGCTTTTATCGAAATCTTCATTAGCGATTCGAGATTTTTTACAAAGTTCTCTAAACTCTCACTAACATAGTTGACTCAAACATGGCCACTAAGCGCAAGGCGGCGGCCATGATGTCTGGCAATGACGAGCCAGTTGATCCCGCCGATGAGCTCATGTTTCTGTGCCTAGGCGGTGGAAACGAAGTTGGCCGGTCTTGCCATATCATTCAGTACAAGGGCAAAACTGTCATGGTAAGGCGATGATTATCAGTGGATGTGAAATGACAAGATGTGCTAATAGTGAATTAAAGCTTGATGCTGGCCAACATCCCGCCTATGACGGCCTTGCGGCATTGCCATTCTTTGATGACTTCGATCTTAGCACAGTCGATGTTTTGCTAATCAGCCAGTAAGTTTATCCCCATGATGGAGTGCCATAGACAGCTCGGGCGCATTTCAAAGTTCAACCAGAAAGATGAGAAAAAAAAAAAACATAGATAGTATGGAAAGCGGGCATTGCTGTTTCGTCAGGTGTGAGTCAACGCCAGCGGTGGTCATAAGACAAAGACGAGCGAGCTCAATATGTCCTTCTTGACGCAAGCCACCATTGTGTATCGTTTACCCTGGGCTCCATATCCAAATATCAATACAAGCATTGTTACCCATCCATCTATTTTGTCCAACCTTCCTATGTCTGTGTCTGTGTATCATGTTTTAACCAACAACTAACTCGGGAATAGTTTCCACGTCGACCATGCCGCTTCGCTTCCATACGTCTTAGCCAAGACGAACTTCAGAGGCCGGGTCTTCATGACCCATCCCACAAAGGCCATCTACAAATGGCTGATTCAAGATGGTGTCCGTGTCGGTGGTTCGTCATCGTCGTCACAACCGGTGTATACCGAACGAGACCATCTCAATACGTTTTCGATGATTGAAGCCATAGATTACCATACCACACACACCGTCTCTTCAATCCGTATCACGCCATACCCAGCCGGCCATGTTCTCGGCGCCGCCATGTTTCTCATTGAGATTGCCGGTCTCAAGATATTCTTCACCGGCGACTATTCGCGCGAACAAGATCGGCATTTGGTCTCTGCCGAGGTTCCTCGGGGTATCCAAATCGATGTTCTCATCACAGAGTCGACCTATGGTGTTTCATCGCATACGCCGCGGATGGAGAGAGAGCAAGCGTTGATGAAATCCATCACTGGTATTTTGAATCGTGGCGGCCGTGTTCTGATGCCCGTATTTGCTCTTGGTCGAGCCCAGGAGCTTCTTCTAATTCTAGACGAGTACTGGGAGAAGCATGCCGAGTTCCAAAAGGTACCAATTTACTACGCTAGCAACTTGGCGAGAAAGTGTATGCTGGTCTACCAAACATATGTTGGCGCCATGAACGACAATATTAAGCGTTTGTTCAGTGAACGTTTGGCTGAGGCCGTTGCTTCGGGCGATGTCACTGGCAAAGCTGGCCCTTGGGACTTCAAGTACATTCGATCGCTCAAGAACCTGGATCGCTTCGACGACATGGGAAACTGTGTAATGCTTGCCAGCCCCGGTATGCTTCAGAATGGTGTGAGCCGGGAGCTTTTGGAGCGTTGGGCTCCCAACGAGAAAAACGGTGTTATTATCACCGGTTACAGTGTCGAGGGGACTATGGCGAAGCAGATTATGCAAGAACCTGATCAAATCCAGGCAGTCATGTCCCGTAACATTGGAGCTTCACGCAGAGACGGTGAAAAGACAATGATTCCGAGAAGATGCAGCGTGGAGGAGTACTCGTTTGCTGCTCACGTTGATGGCAATGAAAACCGGGAGTTTATTGAAGAGGTTTCTGCTCCTGTTGTGGTAAGCCGTTGCTTTATTAGTCTGTTCGTTTAAATCTTTCTAACCCAGGTCATAGATTCTCGTTCACGGCGAAGTGCACAATATGATGCGTTTGAAGTCGAAGCTTCTTTCGCTCAATGCCAACAAGATCACCAAGGTTAAGGTCTACAGTCCTAAAAACTGCGAGGAACTTCGCATTCCATTTAAATCGGACAAGATGGCAAAGGTTGTCGGAAAACTGGCCGAGATCCCACCTCCTCACGATATCATCACACCTGATAGCGACGATGCGCAGATGATGACGGGTGTTCTCGTCCAAAACGACTTCAAGCTGTCGCTCATGGCCCCGGATGATTTGCGTGAGTATGCTGGCCTAAACACAACTGCCATTACTTGTAAGAAGCGATTCACTATGGGCGCTGCTGGTCCCGATTTAATCAAGTGGGTGCTAGAGAGTACCTTTGGCGCTGTTGATGAGCTCCCTGAGATGAGGAACTTGGGAAAGCTGAACAAGCATGAAAAGCTAGAGACTGAGACGGCTGATGACGAAGTGCCCCACATTCTTGCTGCGTACATGGTCATGGGCTGTATTAAGCTCCGGTACATGAGCAACCGAGAGGTTGAGCTGGAGTGGGAGGGCAACATGTTTAACGATAGCATGGCCGACTCTATCATTGTTCTTCTTATGATGGCTGAGACCAGCCCTGCTGCCGTGAAGCGCTCTAGCACTCCCCATTCTCACTCACACGACTCCCCCAAAGAGGACGCCAAGCCCCCTGTGCTCCCTGAAAAGAACCCCCACGCTCATGTTTCGTCCGTTGATCGTCTGGATCGCATCTTTATGTTTTTGGAGGCTCAGTTTGGTGCAGACAATGTTGCTCCCATCACAGAGCCCAAGATTCTTATCGAGGGCGAACTGGAGACAGACGAACAAAAGGAAGAGTTAGCTAAGCAAAAGGTGGCTGAGCTAGAGAGACTACACAAGCTAGGCATCCCTGTTCCTGGCGTACTGGTTACCATTGACAAGATGCAAGCCAGTGTCTGGCTGGAGCATCTGGACATTGATTCTGGAAACAAGGTCTTTGCGGATAGAGTTCGGGCTGTGGTGGAACGGGCGGTTGAAGTTACCGCGCCTCTGTGGGGTTAGACAAGTCAGGTGTCGTTTTCTTTTAACGTGTATATCTAAAACCTACGACTCTTTTCTTACTATAATAATCAAATACTGCATACATATGCGCCCTATTTGGAACCTGTTTTAAGTCGTTGATTTCTTTATAATAACATTCTATGGCCAGCTATCAAGACAGCATGTGAAGCCACATGCAGCTTAGACCAATTTTCGGAATGCAGTGAATTTGTGAGGTGGGGCGCTAAGGAAGACTGTAAAATGAGATCGTTATGCCGACAGCAAACAAGCCTGTAAATGGTAATCTCAATTAAAAAAACAAGACAGAAAAAAGGACGCAAAAACATGAGAAAAAAAGCCTTTAACGGACCATCGAGGCTTCGGCCTCGGCTTCCGCTTCGTCTGCCCGTTCTTGTACTGCAGGCGCATGTTCTGTGGGAATGCGCACCAGAGTCTGTGGCAGAGGCACAGGCGCCTCTTCTGCCGAGCCAGGCTTGGGCAGTTTTGCTACAGAGGTCATATTAGAGTGTTGATTCGGTATTCACTTCACAAATTTAGGACTTACAGGATGCCATGTTGATGGCTCTCAATACATTATGCCAGTTTCCCATTACAAGAGCTATGGCTATAATGGTTAATCTCGTTAGCAAAAATGAATTTAAAGCAGAAACAAAACAAACGAAACAGAAAAAACACACCTTCTGTCCCGTCAGAAAGCGTTGACAGTTTTTGCTCTAAGCTTTCCATTTGCGCCGCCACAGCTGCACTGAGATCGCGGAGCTCCTTCAAATTATCAAGCTCCATTTTCTTTTCGGATATGCGTGCAGCAAGCATTGGAGATTGACTAGCCAGAGATCCACTGCCGTTGGCTTGGCTAGGCCCACGAATGTTGCCGGCCGGCCTCTGTGGCATCGACATTATATATAAGGTGGCGATATGTTTGCGGATTAATTGCTTGTTATGTTCCGTGTGTGACAAAGTTTGTTGTAATGGTAAATTTGATGAAAAGTTAATAGCTGTAAATACATTTTTCCAGCAAAAAATTAAAAACGCGATAAGTGTGACAAGCATAAGGGTGAACAAATACAAGGGTTAGGAATCCAGGGTTGTCAATGGAAAAACCACTTTCTCGACGCAAAGTTTGGTGCTGAGCACGTGACTGGACTGTAGTTTTCTTGTTGTGAAATTTAATAGTCCACCCAGCAACAAAGCTGCGTCAAGCATGAATACTAGGCCTATTTGGGCTATATGTAAATAACAGAGTCTTCTCAAAATTTCGTTGCTGGGTTTGAAGGACGCCAGGCCAGTCAAAATCTACTCAATTAAATCACTCGTTCCCTTTCACCCTTTCTTGTTTTTGTTTTCCTTTTGCGTGTCTGCGAGCGCTTAATTGAAATACCGGTGATTTCTCCCATTTCAATATCTGTTTCGACAAGTATCGCGACAACCACAACAAAACAATGGCGCGGTTGAATGATCCTGCCCAGCAGGGCCAGAATCAACAGCCTCAAAGACAACAACAACAGGCCATGTACTCGGCGGAAACTGTTGAAGCGCGTAAGTTTCACCTCCACATTCTACTATCGCCGTTACCGTCTATTAAATGACTGTGTCTGTTCCATGAAATGCTAACTGCTATAGTGCGGCGAAAAATGTTGCGTCAAAACAGAGAACTCGCGCGGACCAACTCAACACAGGCAATTCGCCTTCGCCAGCTTGAGTCAGAATGCACACGAATGCTGTCAGAGAATCTCGAATTGCGATCCGTGATTCTGCGCATGGAAAAAGAGGCCGAGGACAACAAGTCTGATCGCATTGCTGATCAAGCTATTGAGATTAAGCGCAAGCTTGAGACTCAGCTTGCTGAGTTTGGCGACCTTATCGCCAGCCTTGGCTCGGAGCCACCCACTAAGCGCCAATTACTGACTCCCAGAAAAGTTGCTACGCCAAAGTCAGCTTCACGGCGGCGAAGTTCCATCCAAAGACCACTGCGCGATATGGCAAAGGAACTAGAAGCCCGCGCACGGGAAGAGGGTCGTCTGATGCCCATCATGGAGAATAATACTTATCCCAGACATTCTGAAGAGTACGTATTATGCCTATTGTTGCACCCTTTAGTTGATGCTAATAGCTCCAATTTTTACAGGCCCGACGAAGTACCTGCTTCGCCAGACGATGACGAAGATCTTACAATGTCACCAACTCTTGGTACCCCGCCAAGCTCAAAATTTATCGAAGAAGATACCATTCTCGAAACACCAACAAGAGGCCCGATTAGACAAATTAAGTCCAAGAACAGACTACTGCCCCATGTTATCCAGCCTACTTCGCCGCAAAAGCCCCTCGTTCGCTCTCCGATCCAATCGCCTGCTCGCGTTACTGTTGTACAACCTACGAAGCTCGTTATTGAACACCCGCCTGCTTTTGCTACCAAGACCGGGAAGCGCAAGCACTACATTGAAGTTGCCGAGGGCTCGCGCTCTTCCGATAGTGAGCGCGAAAGTAGTCTTACTAGAGTGTCCTCAATCCGCGAAAAGACCAAGGGCAAGAACCTCAAGGAGCTGGCGGCCCTCCGTAGAGAAATCCAGGAGAAGCAGGCCGAGAGCTCAGGCTCCGAAACATCTACCTCCACCACGTCTTCTACAAGAAGACCACTAGCAGCCAAGAGCACTAACAAAGACTTGTCGGCGACGCGCCGGATCAGCAAGGACAATATGAAGATCGAGAAGGCTACTATGGAAAAGGAAAATGATTCGACTGCAGTCCAAGACCCCTCTCACAAAAAGAGCCACGAACAGGCCAAGAAAAACATTGGACCGGCTATTCATGTTGTCGAACCTATTTCGGTTATGCCAAAGAGGCCTGAAACCATTGCTATTCTTAGCGATACCGAAGTCTCTACGTCGACTCATCAGACCTCTGACTCGAAATCACTTGAACCGATCCTGATCGAAGAAATACCCCGACTAGGCGACACACCACCACCAGCCCATATATCACACAGCGGAGAAACATCACGCCCTAGCCGAAGATCTAGAGCAGCTGTCAGCTATGCTGAACCCAATCTTCGTGATAAAATGAGACGCCCGACCAAGGAGCTGTTTGATGCAGTTGCAGGCGAGGGCAAATATATGCGTCGATCCTCATCAAAACACGATATCCTGCTACAGCCAGAATCTAGCGTCAAACCCCATGCTCTGACGCCCGAAACTTCAGCCAATCTCAAGATGGTGACGCCTGAGCCCACAGTGACGGCATATACCGACGTTTCAGTGATTGAGTCCACTGTCTCATCATCTTCTTCCAGGGAAGAAGAGACATTGCTTCAGAGTTCTTTTGTGACGGAGCGCCGCAAGCGCCGGTCCACTGCTTGGGATGCACCCGCTGCTCTGCCTTCTGTTACCAGCGGTATAGAGGAACCTTTTACTCAAGGAGTGAAAAGTGGCGACGTTGATCTTTACGAGTTTACAGTGACGTCACCTTCCGCATCTGAGAAGAAGTCCAGCACTCGGCGACGGGCCTCGGTCGCCAACTCCGACTGCGCTGACTCATCAAATAAGCCGGCGCGGTCAAGTCGCAAGAGAGCAACCATGTCTGCTGCACCCAAGCGGTCACGGGCTGATATGGAAGCGCCCGCGACTGACGAAGCGGAAAGCATATCGAATGCTTCTCTGGAGACTGTGCCCAGGGTAAAGGCGCATATTCGCAGAAAAAGCACTTTGACATAGGTGTACTGTTGTACAACCTACTCACTGCAAGCTTTGATGTTTGATGGCGCTCCTTCATTTCTCTGCTTGCCTTTTTATGCTACATACTGGGTATTGGCGTGAATGACATCATCGATATCAACATTTAAAACTTTGTTCACAGCTTTGGATTTTTGCTAAAGACAAGCTACTCTCATTTCCTATTTTTTCTTCGCATCTTCTCTTTACAACTAATGTTCTTCCATCTTGCTTTACGGGCTTATACTCGTATCGGGGCCACCGGCGTTTCTTGTTGCCTACCTACCAAAAGCGTTTTCATCAATTTTTTTGCTCCATCATTACTTACGATATCAAGACTGGAACTCTCCAGGCGTTTATGTTTTTCTTTTCTTTTTTTTTTCTGTGGGTTGGAGTTGATTATCATATTTAGCTGTATATGACTTGACGGATGAACGAACGATACATGATATCGTCTTTAATACTATGCTGTTGCATATTTCATGTTTCTGACCACCTATCCTGATATGCTGTTTAATGTCTGTATATTACGGGTATAATGAAATGCGACCTTTACTCGAAGGCCATTCGCAAGTATCTCTGTGCTAGTAACACCAAATAAACTTCCACATAACATCGCGAAGCAACTCTCGCTTCCAGGTATCGCATAGATTATGAAGCCGGGGCAGCTGGCTCAACAGGCTTGGTGTATGTGACCTTTTCGACAGCAACTGTTTCGTTGCCATCCTCATCTTTTCGCAGTTGGTAGACATAGAGAGTTAGGGAGATTCCTTGAACCTATATACGTTGTCAGTAACTGTGCTTATCACCAAAGCTTTGTCAGAAGGTTTTGATAGCTAGCACTTACATCCATCAGACAGAAGCTCGGCACCGGGTCTTCCTTGTCGTTTGTCCAGGACGGCAAGAAAGCGCCCGTCGCGCTACCGGGATTCACAAAAAACTTGTCCATGTACTCAAAGGCATCGAAGCGGTGCGTGCCACCCCAGCAGAGCACGTCGACATCGAGCTTGCTTGCTTCGGCCAGCAGCAGATCGGGTTCGTTGGAGACCAGGGTGAAACCTTCGAGGAAGCCGATGCGCAGCGACCCGTGCGAGACGACTTGGGTCAGCGGCAGCGAGGTGGCTTCTACGTCGAAGCGGCCCTTGACAATCTTGAGGTCGGGCGAGATGCTGCGGAGGTATTCGTAGGTTTTCTTGTCGGTGAGGTTTCCAAGGCACAGAGTCTGGGAAATTTTGCCCGAGGAAAGGAGCTTTTTGAACTGTAAACCGAAAAAAAGAAGAAGGGATAGTTAGCAACGGCGGGTACTGATCCGGGCTCGGGATGGAGACGGGTGACGGAAGGGTTGGGCTCTTGGGGGG
>JACYXV010000547.1:0-13203 GCA_016859225.1 Thielaviopsis cerberus | reverse complement strand
AAAAGGGAGAAGGATATAAAAAAAGAACAAAAAAGAAAGAGAAAGAGAAAATACAGAAAGAAAATAAAAGCAAAAGGTCAAGCTTTCAAAACGAATAAAAAAAAAAAGAAAAAAGAAAAAGAAAAAGAAAAAAAAAAGCAATTCGTAGAAGAGACGTCGTTGTATAAGTGGTCACATGACGGGGAAGTGGGGATAAAGGGTTATTCCAGCAAGGGTTACTTGGAACAAGCCTCATTCGAAAGAAGTGGTAAAGGGGCAAGACTCATAAACATTAGAGTGGTTCGTTGGACAGCGAAAAACAAGCAAAGAAAAGAAAAGAAGAGGAAAAATATGAAAAAAAAGAAAAAGTAGTAGATCGTCAAGAGAATGGGGAAACACCTGACAAGGCGTCAGAGGCTGTCAAGCAACCAGTGAAGGAAAAGTGTATAAAAGAGTTCGAATACATCCACAGATGAAACAACACATTCATCAGCCATGAAGGATAGAGAGAAAAGAAGCGGTGTAAAAGAGGCCAGCCATGTGGTTAAAGAAAATGCGTTTTGCGATATTGCAGGCAGGATTAGAAAACGTTGAGAGAGTTCAAACGCTGTTCCTCTCTTCTGCGGCCGTCCTTGTTGAGCACCCAATCAGGAATCGTGGGGGTCAAGGCCCGCTCACTACGCTCACTGCCAGAGCTCTCGTCTGTGTGGCTCGACTTGCGGTGCTCCTCATATTCGTGGAGATCACAAGTCAGTCTGCTGTCGCCACTGCGCACCGACATGGCACTGTAGCTGCCACGGCTCTGCATGCTAGGTCTCTGCAAGGTCATGGGCGTAAAGTCATCAATACTGCTCTGTCTGCTCAAACTGCTACGAACCACGGGCAGTGAGCCACTGCGGATGCGGCGGAGAGAGTGAATGCTGACTCTGCTAGCCAGGACACGGCCGGCATCAGGGCAGCCAAAACGACCGTGCCAGGAGTAGCCAGCGGCGGCGGGCCGGGGGAATCAGAACGGAACAAAGGGTGAATATGCGCCTCAGCAGGCTTAGCAGAGGCCGTGCGTTGGTGAGTGCGGACGCCAGACATGGGGCGCTTCATAGTAGCCGACCCTTGGGTGCGGCTACGACCACGGCCACGGTTGATTTGTTCGTGGTCAACAACAGGGGGCGCATCTAGAGGAGAGGTCGGGACACCATGGTTGGAGTATGAAGGAGAGCCAGCACGTAGAGGAATAGTAGGGCTCTGCGGGATAGTCTCCAGAAGACGAGAGGTAAGCGTCTTGTTCTTGAGCGTTGGGGCTGGCAGAGAAATGATGGAAGTAGTGCTACCCAGCTCCAGCGACGTCAATGAGCCAGAAGCATTGGAAAGAGAGATATCCCAGCTGTCAAAGCCCAAATCACCCGAGGGGATGATGGTGCTATTAATGCTGGAGATGGTAGTGGCTGAGGGGGACGAAAGAGGGTTAACATTGAAAGGCGAAAGCATGACGGTAGCGCTGCTGCGCGTGCTCTGGATAGAGTCAACAGACACGCGCTTGGGCACACGGCTTGAAGGCCGAGGAGCAAGCGGGGCCATGACAGTCAGTGGCGAAGAGACAGGCGAGGAAACAGTCATGGTGCTGGCAATAGTAGAGATTGAAAGCGCAGCCGACGTCACACGTTCCAGATCAAGAGGAGCAGGAACAACAGGGCCGGAGTTGGACCGGCCCGAACGGACAGTCGAGGCAGGGCTGGCAGTCTGCGAGAACGACTTGATGTTGAACGTCTTTTCGTACGAACGACCAAGCTCGCTTTCAAAGACTGGGGAAGCCTTTTCAAATGTAGTCTCAAACGACATAGGGCTAGTCTTCTCATAGGTTTTGTCAACAGAGACCACGCTGGAGACTAGGGTGCCCTCTTTGGTTGGAGAGATTGGCGAGAAAGCCGGAGGAAGCGTAGTAGAATAGCGGATGCTCTTGATGGGAGCAATGCCGCCGGCCTCGCAGTCTGATCTCTTCTGGCCAGGACGACGGGCTACAACGTGAGACACGAGGAAGCCCAGCTGAGCCAGAAAAGTAATCAGCGTCAAAATAGCGAGCGCAGCCAGCAGAGCCACCGGCGTAGCTTCGAGGATGAGCGTGCCCGGACGAACCTGGCCGAGGAAAACAACGGCCATGATACCAAAGGCTGCAGCACCGGCACCAGTCACAGCGGCAGTGGCAAAGACACTGCTGTGCAGGCGTGCAGGCAACTGGCAAGACATGAAGTGGGAGGCACTTAGACCGGCCAATGAAACAAGAGACAGACCGGAAACAGCAGCGCCACCCAGAGTAGCAATGTGGACGGAAGAAGGAGCTGAAGCTTGGCTAGCCACGATGGTGTTTAGAGCCACAGAGCCGGCAGAAGCGGCCATGGCAATAGAGCCAAGGACGCGAGGGAGAAGTAGTGATGAAGGCATGATGAATAGATGTGTGTTTCTGTAATGTAAAGAGCGTGGGTTAATGAGTGTGGATGGGTAAGGAGCGTCAGGCCAACAAGGGCCAGAGAGTAGTGGTAACGAGAGTCGGTAGGGCTTCTTGCAGCGGCCAGCGAAGAAGTTTGAATCAGCCCAAAGCTTGAGATGTGTGTTCAGAGAACGTAAGAGTTGGTGAGGTGGTTTAGAGAGCGTGATTCGAGATACTTCGCGGGCCAGCCAAAGTTGATGAAGTCCTAGTAGTTTGATATTGGGTGTTGTAGATGGTTGTGATATAAAGGGTCGTAAAAGAACAAAAACAAAGTAAACAAAATACAAAGACGTAAGACGTGAGAAGAGAAGACGAAAGAAAACAAAGAAACAAAGTAAAGAATAGAAAGAAAATAGAGACCGAGAAGGCAGAAACCGTTCACGGAAGAAGCGTAGTTGAAGAAAAGAAGAAAAGGAAGGACTGCGGTCGGAGATATTAAGACGGCTTGGTGGTTATAAGTATGGCCAGTGTATAGCCGGTAGTATAATAGACAGGGTTAGGTAGGACGATGAGTAGTGGACTCAAATCACAAACCGGCTGAGCCACAAAGGCAAAAGCACCCAAGCGGAACAAGATGGTAATTGTGTCTTCCTTTCATCTACAAATGAGGACGCAAATTTTGTCAGCCATTTTTGGTCCTGGTGGTAGCAGAGCAGCAGTGAGAGAACGAGGATATGCAGAGAACAGACGGACCAAGGCTGGTTGAGCAGGGATGGCCCATGATAGTGTGGTAGCAGGGTAGGGAGCAGACAAGGGCAAAGGGTATTTATTACCTGATGGATGGGGGTTCCTGTTTGTTTTGTTTCTTCGCTTGGCGGGCCATACAGAGAGAGAGCAAGAGTGAAGAAGAGAGACGGTTCGCAGCGTCTGGGTCGGAGAGTTGGCGTTGTGGCAGCTGGGACGGTGGTAGCGACGGACAAGGCTGGGTAGCGGCAGCAGGTTTGAGGCTGATGGTTGTAGAGAGCCGGCCGAATTGGATAGTCGCCAAGAAAGCTAGTGGACAGTCGCCGAGAGAGCCAGAGGGTCCTGGACGGCCTTTTGGTTGATGCCGTGCCTCTGCCTCTTTATTCAGTGTAGTGGGTGGCGAACAGACAATGAGCAAAGCAGGCTTTTTAAGAGGAGGCTGGAAAGCGACAAGATGCGAGAAAAGAGCAACGGAAAAGTGGGTAGCCAAGTAAAGAGCCCACAGAATGGCCAGTGAGGAAAGAGCCCACAGAATGGCCAGCGAAGAAAGAGCTCACAGAATGGCCAGTGAGGAAAGAGCCCAAAGAGCCAATCACAGGTTGGCGGGCGGGCTCTGGACAGACAAACAGAAAAAGAAAGAGCGACAAGGCTGGCTGGCTGCAACTTCAGCTTGGACTCTTGGATTGGCCGGTGGTTGTCTTGAGGCAGAGGTACGTATGTATCTGTGTCTGTGACGAATAACCAAGCAAACAAGGCCCTTAAAGTGACGGAGCTTGGAGACGTGATGCGATGGCTGCTGATGCGACCAACAGAGCAGCTGCTTGTTTTAAGATATGCAAGCAACACGCACGACGGGGGCACAAGGCCAGGGCACAGCGCAGCAACGTAAAGCACGGAAGAGGCGAGGGCAAAGAGCACGCAGACGTCACTGGGGCGCGATGCTGAGGATTGTCAAGAGGCTGCAGATTGATGCAAGGCTTTGATGCAGGTGCAGTCAGGATGCAGCGAGAAAAGTGGTTTGTAGCGAGTAGCGAGTAGCGAGTCGAGAGCAGAGAGCAGAGAGCAGAGAGCAGAGAGCAGAGAGCAGAGAGGAGCGGAATGCTGGTGTGCGCACATACAAGGCAGATATTAAACAAGCAAGTAAATCGAGAAATGGAATGGTTAATGTTCTGCAGGCATCGCTTGCCTTGGGCTGGCTTTGACGGTTGGCCTGCACTGGATTGGATCACCAAATAGGCAGAAAATTGACACGAGAAAGAATAAGAAGCAGGACAATTTGAGAAATGCAAAAAGTGGGCATAGCAGGCGACTATGTATGCATATATGGACCATCATTCAACTATCGAAGCCATCCTTTTTTTAATCTCCATTATCCTTTCATGGTGTCTACTGGCAAATAAGCCATAAAAGCTCAAGCCAACCCAGCAACAGCTTTCAGCGTACGCATAATTAAACACCAGGGCGGAAAAATACACCGGCACTGGAAATATGAGCCAGAATAGGCAATTAGCTGAGCACAAGCCCGTTTATGCTGGGTTTAGCTGGCGGGCTGTATTTGGCTGAGCCAAATGAAGGAGAAAAGAAGGGGGCTTTGGGCTGGCGGCCATGGAACCAACAATTAGCATAAAGCTTCAGTGTATAACTGGTCCGTACAAGAGGCCCATCACGGGCCCGCATCTATATCGGAGTGGCTGCGTGTATTAGTGGGCCTGTGGCGTGCGTGGCGCTGCGAGCACTATCGCCAGGTAACAGTGGGGCCTGTAATGCCAGACACAAAGCAAGGCACGCCTAAAAACATACGCCTGTAATACAAACCACAAGTCTGTGAAATGCAATGAAAAGTACCTGCATGACAACATGGTTACCCACGCATTGGCATGGCATGCCGTACTACGCCTGCAGACTCGCGGCGGGATCCATGAATTCTGCACTCTAACGCATGTTTTGTGCTACTTGGTGATGAACAGCTTGGAATGCTCGCTTGGCTGTCTCACGGAACGCAAACCATCGTCACCACCATGCCGCGCCCATACGGCTACGGAATTGATAAGCTACGCCAACGCATTCCTAGCAGACAAAAAGGGAGTCGTTTTGTGTGTAGCCAAGCAGGTTTTTTTTTTTTGGAGCTTTCAAAGCAGGTCTTCATGGAACTTTCCAAGTATCGATAGTGGAAATTGTTGTTCCAAAGAACGACATTGATAGGGTTATGCACGTGCCAGGGTTAACATATCCACCACCAAGATGGGCAAAGAAGGCCCAAGCTCTTCTTATCTCCTTTGTCACTTGGACTTTTAATACTAGACCCGCGTACAGCTTCGCAATAAGGAAGGTCATCTGCAAATCTGGTTCTAAAGGACGAGCAGACAACGCCGTACGAACAAGACGAGCTGGCTGATGTCGGTATCGGCCTTTCTGCCGCCAAACTGCAAACTGCGGCGAGCTGGAGTTTGCGTGGGCGTCTGAGTGTTTCTCTCCTTGATTGGTTTCCCTTGGATTTTTCATTTCTTTTCTACGAGGCAACAAGCCAAACGTAGCCCCAGCATTCCGCCCGCGGCTCGTTGCTGAGAAGCGAAGATGGAATGCATAATGGCGGATCTCTGATAGTTTATGCGTTTCAAATGCGACATTGGAAGGGAACAAAGAAGCTATGAGAAAGAAGGTAGGAAAGCGAAAAGTGACTGGCTGTCACACTTCATGCGAAGAATGAGAAAACAAAACATGCAAACGAAGAAGCGAGCAAGCCCGCTGCTCGTTGTCACGATGAGGCCGGCTCTTCCAAGAAGAAGACGGCCATGGTGAGAAGGACAGAGAGCGGCCGCTGGTGGCTCTTTATATCTTTTGCTGCCAGCGGCATTGGTCCAGTTAATTTCGACTGCGCGGCCCGGACAATATTTCCTTCTCCAGCGTACTCTGTTTCTCTAGTCTGATGAAGCTATTCCCGGCTGCGTCTTTGTTCTGTGGCCGCACAGGAAGGGCTACGCTTGGTGCTTTGATCCGGGTTGTGCATGGAGAAGTAATTTCCCAGATGCACAAATTATGCACCTCAGATTCTGCACGGCGCTCCCACTGGAGAACTAACAGGCGGTAGGCGTTGTGTAAGAGGTGGGCACAGCACGAGAGAGCGCCTATAGAAAGACGAAAGCATGCCCTGTTTGGGTTTCAGTTGGTGAAGGCGATGAGAGGTTCCCAGCCTCGTCGAAATTTCCCAGCATCTGTGCTTTTTCTTCCTTTGATTTTTTTTTATGTATCTGTCTATTATTATTTGTTTCTTGTAGGAAAAGAAACGTCATCTTGTCTTGCTTTCAGGCGTCCTTGTCCTCAAACTCCTCCATCTACCGTAGTTTCATCCCATCTGCTTGTTGCTTGTCTTCCAACTGCGACTGACCGCTACGCGCCTTTTGGCCAACTCAGCCTCACACTACCTTTTTGTCTCAGAGAAGCCCGCCTAGAAGCTCGTCTGGAAGCTCGTGTGCTCGCCTGGAAGCTCGTCTGCTAGCTCGCCTGGAAGCCTCCAAATCACACCCTACTGCGGCTGTTCCCAATGCCGTATCCAGCCCATTGCCAACTCTTTCTTCCTCCTCATCTTCTGGCTCAGGAATGGACAGCAGCATGGCCATCCCCTGCAACTCAGAGAGGCCTGAGCTGAATACCAACAGGGAATGGCGCCAAGGAAGCTATCAACCCCCCAGTAAAATGCACCAAAGCTCCCACGGTAAGCAGAGACCACCAGTCGGTCTGTCGCGCGAGTGACTGAGGAAACGAGCACTATTTGTAGGCTGTAAGAAACAATCAAGCCACCATGCTAATTTTACCAATAATGAACAAATTCGGATAATCTTATACTCCATAACCCTACCAGACCCTAACTACATCAGCCATAGCCGACATCACGACCGCAGCATATCCACAAACTCCCCCGTCTCCTTCTTGACGCGCTCTGCCGAGGCCTTGTACCCCTCCTGTGCGCGCAGCGTCTCTGCATACTTTGCCAGCTGGGGGAAAGTCTCCTCCAACGATCCCTTTTCCCACGTACCCATCCGGCCGCAGCGCGCCATAGCCGCAAACAGCGGGAAGCTCAGCAGGATGTCGGCAGCCGTCAGCGTGTCGCCGGTGATGAAGCGACCGCCCGACGTTGCCAGCATGTCCTCAAGCAAAACAAAGTGCCGCTTCATGTTGGGGATAATGTAGGAGCTGATGGCGCGGCCGGCGACAAGCCCTGTGATGGGGCGGATAGGGAACGGAACGGCCGGTGAGCCGAGGCCTACATGTGTTAGTTTGCGGTAAAAAGGAGAGGATAGGGAAGAAGGGGAGAGACAGAAAAGGAGGAGAGCGGGAATGAAAGAGAATGGGCAGGAAAGAAAAACTTACGGTCAAGCACTAGCGACATCACCACGTACGGCATCAGCGACCCTTCCGCATACTGCAAGAGATACTCATACCGCCGCCAACCCTCCGTCTGCCCAAACAAGTCGCCCTCGCGCCCCGCCACATACTGCTGCGGCACGAGATCTGCGCGACCTTGCTGCGCCGCATACGCATCCGTCAGCGTCTTGACAATGTACCCGCTCTCGGCCAGCACCAGCGACTTCTCGCCCGCGTCGGCCGGCACCAGCTCAATCAACGGCGACTTGCCCAGAGGGTGGATTGCCGTCAGCTCCTTGGGCGCCAGGCTTGTCTTTTCATCGCGCTTGTACACACATAGCTCGTACGGCAACTTTAGCTCCTCAAGCAGCCAGAGAATGCTCTGGGCGCGGGACTTTTCCAGCCTGTTGCAGATGAGGGTTAGGGTTAGCGACTCTTTTTGCTTGAGCGAGGAAGACGTACCAATGCACTTTAACCTTGGGAAGCGACATTTTAATTGAATGGCGGATTGATGATGCCATCGATAGCTTAGCAGGAAACAAACGAGATGGCAAAGGAAGAGACGCCGCGCTGGTTTTTGTACCAATTCGGACTTTGAGTGCAGAAATTGGCCCTTCCTCTTGTCTTATGTTTATTGCTCCAAATTCTGCTGACTAAGCCATGGCCAGTTGGATTTCGCCGGTCCGTCATGGCCCTTGCGCCGACTGTCCGACTGAAGGTGGATTTGACCCGTTTCCGCTTATTCTCCATGTCTCATTTGGCGGCATGTGACCAATGCTTGAATAAGACGGCTACTGTTGTCGTGTGGATGTATAGGGATAGAATGCTCCGTCGCCCGTTTAGTCCCTCCGCAGCCTGCAAAGCTCGCGGCCGGCTTTTGGGATATGGCTTTGGCCATAACGACAACATTCTCCTGCACGCGTAGAGTCTTGGGATCCTAAGAATCGATGTCAGCGCCAACAGAGATATGACCAACTGATGTGGCGGTAGTCGTTTTCTCAGGCTTCTCTTTTTGGAGAATTAAAAAAGACCATGGACACGCAGCTTGGCAGGATGGCATCGACAACTAAGGACACTTCTCCGGTGATTAGAATGCACAAGAACATCATGCTGCCAAAGACCACAGACAGCTCGGGGTGTAGACCGAGTCTTCTGGACCGATATTTCAATATGATGCGACATTCATTTGTAAGTCATCTGGCAAAGACGCGTTGGAACAAAACTGAGGCTGGGTAAACTTTGGTTGGTAAAGCTTTATAGTCTCGGATAAAACTACAATCAATCAATCTATAGTCTCGGAGTTACTGGCGGTTGTCTAAAGGAGTCGCTGGCATCAAGTTTTTCATGGTTTGGTCATTGAGCGATGGTGGAGTGGCAGTCATTGGGATGAGTTGGTAGGTGATTGATTGATTGAAAAGAGGTAGTAGACGACTGATAGAATGGTCTATTGAAAAGGGTTGGTAGATGTTTGTGCTATCAGTCCGAGGACAAATTTGGTGCATACAAAACAATGGAGAAGTTTTCATGCTACAGTCTGAACTACAGAAATATACCATTAGGGTTTAAAACCCTCGCTTCGAAGCCCCAAAAGGCCCAGACAAAGCTTGAAGCTTTTTGTTTCTCTTTGTCAATCTTGTTAACCAGCTTCCTAATGCGGCAAGGAACAATCATGCTAGTGGCTGTTGGCCGGCGGTTTACAGCGGCCCCAGGCCCAAGTCACACTTTTACAGGGCTCATACATACTTTTACAGGGCCCAGACATACTTTTGCAGGGCTCAGACACACTTTTTCAGGGCCTACACACTCTCTTACAGGGCCTACACGCGCTTTTGCAGAGCCCACATTTCCTGGCTTCCCCGGCCCTGCAAGTACAGTGGGGCGACGGCTTATCGCGGATGATAACGCCCGGCCAGCTCCAGGTGCAAAAGGCAGCCTCTACACCAACAAATCCATTTCCCTTTGCCGCAGACTCTTTTCTTCGGCAACACCGCATCTCTCCCGCCCTCATTCAATGCAAGTCATTGCCACAGGAACCACCACACAAGCCAGAATGGAAAACTACGAGGCTATCCTGCAGGGTAAATACCCCGCCAAGGCCCATGCCCGCCGCGTCGCGGATTTTATTGCCCGCCAGCGCCCAGCCGGGCACAAATCCATTTTGTATCTGGAGGGCCGGCAGACAAAGTTGCTCGAGGATAATGACGAGCCGGAGCCGTTTCGGTACGCATGCACTGCCTGTTCATCTGCCCATCTGTGCTAACAAAAAACAGCCAGCGCCGCGCCTTTTTCTATCTCACTGGCTGCAAGCTTGCCGATTGCTTCTTCCTGTACGACTCGGCCACCGAGCACTCGACGCTCTTCATCCCACCCATTGACCCTGACAGCGTCATTTGGAGTGGCCTGCCCATGAGTATCGACGAGGCCAAGGCTGCCTACGACGTTGACGCCGTCAAGTACACGACAGACCTGGACACTGTGCTAGCCAGCTACACTACGGGCGCTACGCTACACACTATTGCGCATACAGCGTCGGCCGGCATTGCTAGCGCAGCGGCTGCAAACAACGTGACTGTTGACGAAACGCTGCTGCACACGGCCGTTGACACTTGCCGCGTGGTCAAGGACGAGTACGAGCTGGCACTGATTAAAAAGGCCAATGTGATTTCGACGGCTGGCCATCACGCCGTCATGCAGCGCGTGCGTGCGGCCACCAACGAGCAGCAGCTAGAGGCCGTCTTTTTGGAGCGCTCGGTGGCTCACGGCGCAAAGGACCAGGCGTACCACTCAATTGTGGCGACGGGGGCGGGCGGCGGCTACGTTGCACTATGTCAAGAATGACCAGCCAATGGAGGGCAAGCTGAATCTGCTGCTGGATGCCGGGTGCGAGTGGGACTGCTACGCGTCGGACATTGTAAGTGCAAAGAGAGATGGGAGAAGGGAGAGGAGAGGAAAGCTAACTTGGACAGACTCGCACGTTCCCCATCTCCGGATCCTTTTCCCCCGAGTCCCGTGCTATTTACGATATTGTGCTGCGCATGCAGCTCGAGTGCATTGCCATGCTCAAGGAGGGCGTACGCTGGGACGATGTGCACCTGCACGCACACAAGGTGGCCATTGCCGGTCTGCATGACCTGGGCATTCTGCGCGGCGACCGCGCGGAGATTTTGGCGGCGCGCACATCGGTAGCCTTTTTCCCGCATGGGCTGGGCCACTACCTGGGCATGGACACGCACGACACGGGCGGCAACGCCAACTACGCCGACACAGACTCGCTGTTCCGCTACCTGCGCGTTCGCGGCACATTGCCGGCCGGATCGGTGATTACGGTGGAGCCGGGCGTATACTTTTGCAGTTTTATCATTGAGCCGTATCTCAAAGACGACAAGCACCGGCAGTTTATTGACGAGGCGGTGCTGGAAAAGTACTGGGACGTGGGCGGTGTGCGCATTGAGGACAACCTGGTGATTACAAAGGAGGGGTCGGTCAATCTAACCAACACAGTCAAGGAGGTGGATGAGATGCTGGGGCTGATTAATGGGGAGTAAGACTGCAGCACTTTGGGGACCTTGTGATTGGGAAATGAAACAGAGACAACAGCCATTGATATCTCATGCAGCCAAGCGACGGCTAAAGTGAAGCATGTGTTTATGAAAGTTCACAAACCTGCTTTGTCTTGAAGTGAGAGGGTAGCTGGCGGCGGGCTGGTAGGCAGTCAATCAAAATCAGCTTGTTCTCTCCCTGTGTTATCAGTCTATGTGTGGTGCGGCCAATAAAAAAGACAAAGAAAGTCTACACGGACAACCGGGTGGCGTGGTAGAGATGTCCGAGGCAGTCTTGGCCAAGCTGGTGGGTCACAACGGGGATAAGTTTCTAGGAAACAAGGTTATATGTAGGAGGGAATTAGAGTAATAGAGTGACAGTGACATGTGCTGATTGGATTGGTTTCCTAGTGTGAAACAAATATTGAGACATGGTTATTAGCGGACGTGACTTGAACCCTTAACCATGGGATTGATATTAGGCAATCCAAACCAAGCAATAGGGTATAACCCTTACAACGACAGAGCGGACCCCTCTTTAGGGCATCAATCGCCGGTCAAATGAACGACAAAAAGGGAGACTGTGCATACGGTGGCAGAAACTAGTGTTTCCATAGACGCCAAAGGCGCATCAGGCAGTTGAGTGTATTGTATATGTATGTGCGTACATTTATATATATGAGTATACATGCATATATGTGAGTGTGTGTGCAGGCGTGCATACATATGCGCACACAACTTCGGCGCCGAATAGGAGGTCAATGAAACAAAAGACACTGCATATCCCCCAACAAGGGCAATAAAAAGCAACGGCAGTTCTGCCGCCCAAATTGCTAGCTTGTTTGAAGATCTGCAGCTAAGACTCTTTAGGACATAAGCACAGCGCCTACGCAGGTACAAGTAACCCTAAGGCCACTCTATTCACATCACCCGTTGCTTCCTCGGCCGGCTACAGAAAAGGAGGAGGAAAGAACGGAAACAACAGGCAACAACGACAAGGCTCTGGCTAGCGTACTTTTAAACAAGGCTGCAAAAAAAGAAAACATTATCATGAAAAGACTGCTGTGATTGTCACACCAACGCCACGACAAGACACAAATGACCATTCACAACTCATTCGTGACTGATCCCTGTCTTGGCTGTTGTCTCCATTCCTGGGCGGCTGTTTGGTCTTTCTTTCCCCCCTCGCTTCTTGGTCGCTTCGCTTAACTTGGCTGGGCACTTTGCTGAAGCTGCCGCCAAGCCAGGCACGGCCAGGGATGCAAGTGCCTATTCTCCTTCTCTGGGCTTCTTCTTCGTCGATCATGGATACACTACGTCCGCCCAGTATAAAGACGGCAGCGTCTGCTGCTGCTTTTGCTGCTTCAGTCTGCCTCTGCAATCCACTCCTCCTCTACTCTCTTCAGTAGTCGCTCTTTTCTTTCGGTTCCGGTCCTAGTGACTTGCTTTACATTCATTCCTTGACTTTGCTTTCCATTCCTTTTTGCTGCCCTTGCTAGACGAGGCACTTGTTCACCCACTTTTGTTCATTCTTTCAATCCTAGCTCATTCTTCACTCTCTAGACTCAATCCCACTCAATCGTCGCCCTCTAGACTCAATCCCACTCAATCTTCACCCTCTAGACTCTTGTCTGTTCATTATGAGAACCTCCACTCTCTTCCTCCTCGCCGGCCCTGCCGCTGCCGTCAAGACCGCCCGTACCTTTGCCGTCATGCACTTCAACGGCGATGCCATCTTCAACGGCCGCATCGACCCCATTGTCAACCCCGGCGGCGTGTCTAGCCATGTCCACACTGTCCAGGGTAGCTCTGGCTTTGGTCCCTCGGCCACTGGTGAGTCCATTGTTGCCGCCAACTGCACCAATGCCAAGCTCAAGGGCGACCACAGCAACTACTGGTTCCCGCATCTGTACTTTCGCGATCCCACCAACGGCACTCTTGAGGCTGTCCCGCTCTTTTACACCAATGCCTACTACTTTTTTGAGCCCACCGACGACGATATCAAGCCCTTCCCCGTCGGCCTCAGTATGGTCTCGGGCAACGTGTCGCTGCGCACCCCGCCCGCCTCGCGCCCAGATTCTTGACCCCGCCAAGGGCACTCTGCAGCCTGTCGGCATCACTTGCCCGCGCCAGTCGTACACGCCGCCGTCGTGCTGT
>JACYXV010000545.1:0-13213 GCA_016859225.1 Thielaviopsis cerberus | reverse complement strand
GTGGGAGAGGGGCGGGGGAAGAGAGAGCGGGGGAAGAGAAAACAAGAGAAACAAACCTTGTGAATCAGCGCAAAGTCCATCGACAGACTGTCCGCAATAGCTGTGGCCCGCTTCGCACCACCAGCGTCCGGGCTGACAATCACAGCGTCCTGGTAGTTCTCCACGTACTGCGTAATGTAGCGCTTAATCAGAGGACGGCCATACAAGTTGTCGACCGGCTTGTCAAAGAAGCCCTGGAACTGACTGTCGTGCAGGTCCATGGTCAGAATGTGATCGGCACCCGCACACGTCAGCAGGTCGGCAATCAGCGCGCCAGGCTGGGCAATCCACTGCTTATAGCCGGGGTTGGCCTGCACCTCGGAGCTAGCGGCAACGTAGCCGTTGACTTTCCGGGGTGGGTGGCGGCCGTGGGCGTGGTCAGGGGCCGACTGAGCCAGCTGGTCGGTAATGTCGGTGACGCTGGTGAAGCCGGGCGACTTGCTGTTGCCCGGGTGCGGGGTGCTGGGCACGCTCTCAAAGGTGTACTCGGCCCCCAACGCCAAGGCCGAGCCAGCCAGCGGCGCACCAGACTTGGCGTACGGCAGATCGGGCTGGCGCGAGTAGGGGAACAGCGGCATGACGACGGTGATGCGGCGGGCCGAGCCAGTTTTGCAGGCCGAAATCATGATGCACAGGTCAATGAAGTTGTCGTTGACCTTGCCACTGGCCGTTTGGATGATGAAGACATCCTTGCCACGCACCGAGTCTTGGATTTCGCAGCGAGACTCGCCGACGGAAAACTTGCTCAGGTTGCGGTCGCACTGCTGGATGCCGAGGATTTGGCAGATGCTGTCGACGAGCTTGGGGTGGGAGTTGCCACCGAGAACGACGAGGTTGCGGACCATTGTGAAGGTTAGCGGGTGGGAATCGGGATGGAATTGATCGGTCGGTCGGGTATGAGACGGATGGAGTCGGTCGAGTCAACGAGGGCCGGAAGCAAAGTTGAGGATCGAGTCAACGAGGACCGGAATCAAAGTCGAGTACGTCTTTCGAGGCGAGCTATAGAGAAAGCTTGGCAAAAGAATCAAGAAAAGGAACAAGAAAATTCAAAAAAAAATTAAATAAAAAAAAGAAAAATCCACAAGGAAAGATGCGGAATAAATATGCCTGGGTTCTGCTTCTGCTGCCAGACTAAGACGGATTCGTTAATGAAAATTTCCTTGCTGAAATGCCGACCCGAAAATGTCTCGCAAAAAAAAAAAAAAAATCTTGTCGCAGCGCATTGGCGGGGTGGCGACGATGTGCACTAGGGTCTGGTAAGGGTTAAATTTGACATGTGATTTCTTTGGAGTAATGGGCAGGTGCAAATAAAGTATGAACTGGGCATGGAAAGAACGTAAGGAACGCTATATTTCATGGACGCTAGAAGCAGAAGCATCAATACTAGCCCTTGGAACTTTGACCTCTCTATCGATTACCGTGCTCCGTTGGGCCATGCTCAAGCGGTTGAAACACAAAGAGTCTTTTCTTTATAGATTGACGCTGGTGGCATGAAGCTAATGTGGATAGCACAGCCTTTTATGTCGATGTGGATTAACAAAAGCACAGCAGACTATGGCTCATGGAGCTGGAGCTGTCAGCTGCATAGATAAGGGAAGTTACATGTTGGAGTTGAAGCTTGGTTGTTTCCTGTCTACCTTTGAACGCAAATCAGTGTGGCCAATGAGGTGTTTTGCTGGTGGCGTTGATGTTGTCTTTGTCCTGGTAGACTGCTCCATCACCGCGGGCCCTAAGGGCACTTTAGGCTTGATGCCGGGTGCATTGGCATCCAAGCTCAACCTAGCGTTTGGTGGTATCTTGTGAATTAACTGAAAATGACGCATCGCCTGAAGATGGCTATGACAGGACTGATGTTTCCGAGGGCAAAGACAAGCTGTGTTAGTCGTCAGTATACGCATTAGTTCCAAGTATGAGGAGCTTCTGTATGGTTTGAAAGTTATTAGCTTCATAGCTGTATGCATTAGTTTATAGCCATTGTTGACCTTGTAACCAGGAGCATTGTTGCCTATACTAACTTGCGCCTTGATATCTGAATCTTGACGGGGGAGTTTTTCAGACTTGCACGCTACCCAGATACAGGCCAATGCTGTAAGTATTGGAACATCGTGAGCAGACGTAGAAGAACGCTTTTGTAGAAGAATGTATATAGATTGTTCGGGCCTAATATGGCAGCACAGTGCGGTACAGTTGAGCTGGTATAAAGAACCGTGTCTGGCTCCCATCGCCCATTAGAGCATCATATTACTCATTGTATTTTCCGTAGGAGCATGACAGACCTGCTTCTGGCCATGACAATCCCAAGCTTCTGGAAACGCTCCCATTGTTTTGGATCTTAAGAACTCGGCCACTGTTTTGCCTGAAACATCAGTATATTCTTCGGTGCGATAGAAGAGACTGATGCACAATGTAGCTGACCGCACAAGTAGACTGAGCTTTATAGTCAAGACCACTCGGGCCCATTTGGATAGCTAGCAAATACCGCAAATCTCGGCATTTTAAATGTTTCAATGCGCTAGAGATTCAATGTATAGTTGAAGTATGTAGCACCGAGACATCATACTCAGAACTGAGATCTAGAGTCAGATTTGGAGGGAATTTGAAATCTACGACCTGCAACTTGAAATCTTGCCAACCTTTGCTTTATCGGCATCGCAAGAAATGCAAAGTCTTATTGTGTGCCGGGTGGTCGAGAATATGCTTGATTGTAGTCTCCTTGAAGCTGGAGGTTAGTCAACACATTGAAGCCCTGAGTCTGATATAGCGTGAAGATGGGTTCTTATATCGTTCTAGAAGCTATCCCTCTTAAAAAAGAGCCGTATTAGACTAATCTTGACCAGAGTGCCATGTGTTACCATTAGCTTGCAGTTCAACTATGAATCTGCTGATATTGCGGGAGCGCCTAGCACTAACTCAGCATCATATGCTCATCACCAATTAATGAGGTAATATAGCTTCTGAAAATTTTACACGAGAGACATGGCCGCATCTGGTACAAGATCTAAAGCACCATTTTGTACTGAGCGTGTGCTATTTTGAGGCGTGGGAATAGTTGTTTGAGATGAACCACCTACTGAGTAGCCTGGCTGAGAAGAGACCAAACAATGTCTTGTAAACGCCATCTCTGCACTGCCTCAAAGCAAAGCCTTTGCAAAAGGTTGGATTGCGCGTAGTAGAGTTCCTGTAGTTGTCGTGGTGATTTTCGAGGTTGGCCACAAGAGTTCCAACAAGCGTGACGATACTAAGAGCACTAGAAACCAGCGTGACGATACTAAGAGCACTAGAAACCAGCGTGGCGATACTAAAAGAACTGGAACAAAATCCATGGCACAGCCACGTAGAATTTTGAGAGCACACAGAGAGAACAATGTGCGGCATTAAAAAGAGAAGAAATAAAGAAACCCAAAAGTGCAGACAATCATTGGCCTTGAGCACTCAAACTGTACTATTGTATGCATGCTGACCACCACTATGCAAGTTGTTGACGCCCAATAAAAGTCAAACTGCCTCTAACAAACGCCAACAGTTCTACAATAATTTCACCAAGAAACACATTCTGTGTGCACATATTGCGTGGGCTCGGTTACAGAAAAGTTCATGGGTATTAACCCTAGCTCCACGAGATAACCCTAGTAATACAATCCTTGAGATCCGCCCTAGCTAGTCAAACCTGAACCAAAGTTTAAGCTTGTTTGTTTGTTTGTATGTCTTGTAAGCTAGGCCATGGATTGACATTCACTTTAACCAACAATTGTCCATTGCTTTTGTTTCTCACCAGACAACCAACTCGGACCAAGAGGACGTAGAACTGTTGCTCTTCTCACCTAATACTCACTATACGAACTCATGATGCATGCCAACTCACTGACAATCCTCCAATTTCAAATATACAAGGGTTTTTTGCCCAAGTACCCCTCCATAGCAGTCTCAGTGTAAAGTGACATTGTGTCCGTCACAAAAAAATGCACGCGCTCAGTCCACAGTTATTTTATTTTTCACTTCATTTCTTTCTTTAAATATATATTTTTTTCTTTTTCCTTTCCTTTCCCTTCGCTTGCCATCTCTATGCCGGCGGACGCAAAGGCACAAAAAAAAACCTCAAAAAAAAAAAACACCGGCAAAAAATTAATATGAGATACACTTGAACGCTTCTGGCCTTCACCCTACATTCTTTGACCCTTACTTGTCTCGCTCGCTTGAACCCCTGACGGTCAACCTCCCCGTCCACATCATGCACCTCCTCCGCACTGTCTTCCTCGCCGGCCCTGCCCTCGCCGCCTCCGGCACCGTCTGGGCCACGCCGCACGACAGCTACTCGTCCTCCGTTGGTGTGCTTGGCTGCTTCATCAACACCAACCGCGTGGCGTACTGGCCCGACAGCGTGTCGTGCTCCAACATCTGCGTCTCCCTGACGTACGCCTCACGCACCGTCAACCTGCTGCGCGTCGACCAGTCACAAGGTGCCCACGACATCAGCTACGACGCCTGGAACTACTTGATCACTGGCGAGTCCGCCACCAAGGACCCTACATCCGGCGGTGCCGTCGCCATGACCTACGAAGATGTCGATGCCTCCCAGTGCGCACACCTGATCAACACCAAAGACGCCAGGATCCCGCTGTCCGCCCCCAACAGCATGGACTTTCTCGCCTCGTGCCTTGCCGATGAGGACTCGTACGTTGCCCAGAACCATGTGCTGTACAATATCCTCGACGCAACCTGCCAGTACGGCTACGACGAGACCTGCACGCTCACCGACTATCCCGCCCAAAACCAGCCAAACTGCACCCATACTCTCGGCGTACCCGTCGTCCTGACGAGTCTGCCCGTCTGGAACATTATTTTATCCGACGGGCGAAAAAGGTGCGCGTCGGGACCGTTGCGAACGCATCGTACACCGCAGGCGCGCCGGCGACATCGTCGTCATCATCGCGTCGTCCTCGAGCAGTTCAAACGACGACGACGAGGAAGACGCAGCTGCTGGCGTGCGGCCGGCGCTCTGGGCGGTGGTGGGCGGTGTGCTGGCAGCGGCGATGCTGCAATAACGTCTTTTAATTCCGTCTTTTTCATTGTTTTCTCTGCCTTTAAGCTTTTTAGCTTTTACCTTAGTTAGCCTTTTTTTTTTCTGTACGATACGATATGTCTGATATCCCTTTTGTTCCTGGTGTAATACAACGCTTGTTTCTCTTATTCCTTCGTACCAGCTCAGCCTAAATCCAATAGCCATTTTATTCTTCTGTTTGGTTTTTATGCAAGGGGCCGTGAGCTCTATGGGTTCGTGGAAATATATGCATTTATGCGGGGTATGCTTCTATTGCAGCCTGCTCTGTTCAAATATCATCGGACTGTTTCGGCCCCGGTTTTTCAGCGTCTGTGGCACCTTCCCTCGAGATTGTCGTACAACGTTGATTTATTTAGCCCCAATTTCTCCTGGGCGGAGCGGGACGGAACAGAGGCCGATTCAAAAGTATCGAGCCATTGTTCCTTCCGCTGACTTACAACAGAGTCACATTGAAGGCATTATTTCCAGTTTGGGTTTTATAAAAGTGTATAAAGTGCGAGGCGCACGCAGAGAGCAGGCGTCACACACATCTAAAAATCTACTCGTTTTAATTCCAAAGGAACAAACAGAGCGACGCTCCGAGAGCCCTTTCCCAACAATTACCTCACACCTAGTAATCACCGAGCCAGAGCCCCCGCCACAACTACTCTTGAACTTCATGTCGTTGACAGCCTCACCGCTAGCAACAACAACCACAATCTCACTCATGCGGGGCTTTCCTCCCCGCCATAGTCATTGCTTTGAAGGAGTCTTGGCGCCAGTCGCCTTCTCTCCCACCTCAACAGTCTCCGAGTCCAACTCGGGCGAAAAGTATTCGCCAAACACGCGCTTCTCAATGTCCAGATCCTTCCACTGACCGCCCTGGCTGTTGCGCTCTTGGCGTCTGTAGTACACTCTCTTGGCCCACTTCCACGCTTCTACACCGGCAAAGAAGAGCGCCGACGCAATAAACACAATGCCCCATTCCCAGCTAATGCCCTTGTGTTTGAACACGGTCTTGTTGATGACAGGAATGTACAGTAGAGGGAACAGCGTAATGAAGCCAACCATAATGGCCCAGAACAAGAACTGGTTGCGCCACACGTCGTGCATCCACTGCGTAAAGTACAGCTTCGACTTGGGCTGCATGCGGAAAAAGGACCGGCGGCGATCAACCATTTCCCATGCAAGAAACAGAGCAAACCATGTCAGGCAGGCAAACGTGGTGGCACGAGCACGGAAAACCACGTCGCAAGTCTCATTGTACGTGTCGTTGCAGCTGATGCCTAGTGACCCGTTGCCAAAGCCGTACACAACCAGGGTAAAGCTGCCCAGGCACAGAGCCGTGATCCACAAACCGTACACCAGCATATCGACGATAAACTCGGTGGTGAAGATGCCGGTTTTGAGGGACTGCGGCGGCCGGCGCATAATATCGGGAACGGCACGCTCAAAACCAAGGCCCATGTCGGGCATACCAGAGGTAGCCATGATGATCCACACAATTTCAACTGGGGCCAGGGGGAAGACTGATAGGCCTCTTCCATCCTTGAAAGCAAGACCGACTAGCAGTGTGCCAGCCTGGGCAATGTTTTCGGCAAGCACGTGAAGCACAAACTTTTGGATATTGTCAAAGATGCGGCGGCCTTCTTCGATGGCGGCGACGATGGAAGCAAAGTTGTCGTCAGCAAGCACAATGTCTGAGGCGTCCTTGGCAACATCAGAACCAGCCTGACCCATGGCAATACCGACGTCGGCGTGGCGAAGAGAAGGAGAGTCGTTGACGCCGTCACCAGTCTAGAATAAGTTAGAAGGGTAAGCGCAGAGTAGACAGAGAATAACATACCATTGCAACAAACTTCTTGCGGCGATGAAGAGCCTCAATCATGCGGACCTTGGTGGTCGGGGCGCAGCGAGCAATAACCAGGGGAAGAACAGGCAGCTTGTCAACATCCTCATCACTGAGAGCATCAAACTGCGACGCAGTCATGACCATTACTTTGGCAATATCAGCCGCAACACGATCCATGCGAGTCGGCAGAATGCCCACTTCAATAGCAATAGCCTTGGCAGTCTCAGGGTGGTCACCAGTAAGCATGTGCACGGCAATGCCAGCCTCGTGGCACTGTCTAACAGCAGGGGCGGACTCGGCACGCGGCGGATCATACAAACCAATCAGACCACGGAACGTCAACTCGGACTCGACAGTATCACGCTTGACTTCGTCGCCCTTCTTGAGGTCGTACGGGTACGGCTTGGACGCAAGGGCAAGCACACGCAAACCCAAACTGGCAAAGGCCTCCATGTTGCGTAGGACCTGCTCCTTGAAATCTTCAGTAATTGGCGCCTTTTTGCCGTCCTCGGACACTAGATAATCGGAACAGGCGCCAATGACGCGCTCAACAGCGCCCTTGGTGAAGGCGTACAGCTCGCTAGACGGGTTGTGCTTGCAAACGACAGACATGCGCTTGACATCGGAATCAAAGGGAAGTTCGGCAATTTCGCTCCACTCTGGAGCATCGCCACGCATGAAGCGAAGACGGTTGTAGTCGAAGCGCGAAGCAAAAACCTGCATGGCAATCTCAGTGGGGTCACCGTGGGCGACCCAGACGTTATCCTTTTTGACGACGGTGGCGAGGTTGGCAAGGGAGGCAACTTTGAGGAAGTCGGAAAGACCGCTTTTGCTACCCTCGAGCATTTCGGCAGCACCAGCGGCCTTGCCGCAGGCATCGCCACCGGCTTTGAAGTCAACGTTGCGGGGCTCGTTGGAAGAGTGGCGCAAAGCACCTTCAGTTGGATCAAAGGGAGCACTCGAGGGCTCAACAGTATAAGTACCCATGCAAGGAATCCAAGCGCCACGAGCCACCATCTTGCCCTGAGTCAGGGTGCCCGTCTTGTCTGAGCAAATATCGGTGACGGCACCAAGAGCCTCTAGCGAACGCAGGTTGCGGACAATGACATTACGCTCAACCATGCGTTTGGTTCCAGCGGCCATGGTAATAGTCAGAACAACAACCAGCGAAGCGGGAATCATGGACAGGCCAGTGGCCACAGCGTAGATGATGACTTCCTGTGAGGCATCAAACTTGTTGGCAGCCAGGACAATGATGGCACACACAACAGCAATACCAAACAGTAGAATTGCCAGCTTGGACAGCTTGCGCTGGAGCGGAGTGCCAACGTTGACGCCAAGGAATCGGCCAATAGCGTCGGTGGTAGTCAGAGTGTAGGCCTCAAGGTAGCGGTAAGGAGTGACCTTGCCGTGGCGGCCAATCTTTGGCTGGCGAACACGCGAGTCCTTCTTTTGTAGGGCGGCGGCAATGGCGCCGATTTCCGTGTACACACCGGTGGCAAAGACGACGCCGGTGGCGCGGCCCTTGGTCACGGTGGAGCTGCTGTAGGCGACATTGAGACGGTCACCGGGGCCAGTGGCGTCATCAAACGTCAAAGCTTCGTTTTTACGCACGGGGAGGGATTCGCCGGTCAAGAGAGCCTCGTCGGTTTCAAAGTTGACTGCTTCAATAAGACTGCGTGGGTTAGCGGAATGTGAAACAGAAAAATGGAGAGTGGCTAACGTACCGGAGATCAGCAGGGACTGTGTCGCCCATTTTGACAACCACCAGGTCACCAGGCACAATATTGCCAGAGGGAATCACAATGCTCTCGCCGCTGCGAATAACGGTGCCGGTGGGCGAGCTCAGCGAGCGCAGCGAATCCATAGTCTTTTCTGCCGAGTACTCCTGGAAGAAGCCGACGATGACGTTGAGTGCAATGACGGCTGCAACGACGCCGCCCTCGATCCACGACTTGATGCCAAACGAGACGGCCATGGCAAGAATCAGCACCAGAGTCATGGCGTTGGCGATCTGGGCGATGATGATGCGTAGCGGCTGCACGCCCTCAGCATCGCCTAGTTCATTGGCGCCGTAGTCGGTGAAGCGCTGGGCGGCTTCAGCAGTGTCCAGGCCGGTGAGCGAGTTGCAGCCAAGTTCGCTGGTGACGGCCTCAAAGGATAGGGCATGGGCGGGCCGTGATAGGGGACGGTTGGATTGGCCAGAGACATGAGTCTCGGCTGGTGTGTTTGTATTGACTCCCATGGGAGCTGTAACTGTAGTCGATGGTTATCAAGAAACGCAGTAGATTGAGATGCGAATGAAGAATTTTCACTTTGGATTTTATTGAAAGGTCCAAGTAATTACCTTGCAAGTATTTTGGGTTATTGCCATTTTAAATATTTTTTTTGCCATTTTTATCGGCCGTTTGTGCCAAGAACAAAATGCTCGGCACAGAGTTTATCGCCAAAAACAGTTCAAAATGGCACATCAATCAAAGCGGCGATGATGGATACAGACTTTGGGTATATTTGGGCTTATCAAGCAGACAATAACACCAACATGCAGGTCATCGTGCAAAGGAAGGAGCGACCCGACAGGCCACTTACAAGCGCGATAGTTACACTAGTGCCAAAAATGTGGGTACGAACTAGAGGTGGCAGGTGGATACAGACTTGCGACCCGGAAAGGAGAAGTATCCACAGAGTTTTGGCCGTGACCCTCTTTCGGAGCGGAACGAAACTAGGCGGTGAAGATGGCGGACCCAACTTTAAGGAGGGAGGACCAGATTTGCGAATGACACGATAAGGACATGTAAGCCAAGCTCCGGACCCAAGAAGAACATGACAGCTGGTAATCGGGCGGTAGCTGGTCAGTGAAGCCCGAAACAAGGTTCCTGGCGGAGGAAGTCTGGCTGGCGGGAGAATCAAAGCATCAAGACCTATCCCTGTTCACAGACATTGCGTAGCTGTCAACTTGACTGTGTGCTTGGACAAAGATTGTAGTGGAATATTTGAATATTAATATGACTAAAAGAGGAAACAGGACGCCACCAACAGAAAAAAAGAAAAAACACCAGGAAAAAACGACTACAAACAGGCTGTGAAGCCAGCTGATGTAGGATATCAAACAAGAAACAAAAGTACAAAGGGAATGAGACAAAGGAAAGAAAATGACAAAGGGAATATAAAGAAAAGAAAAGAGAAGAAAAGAAAAACGTGGCTCGTCACGGCCATATCCGCGTTGCTAACCCCAACCAAACCCTAACCACTTACACCGACTCGCGTCTGTACTCGGGCCGCGCCAACATCTCCTCTCTGTTATCCTCGTTCAGCTGCAGTGTTGTTACGCGGTCGGGGTAGTTGCGCTTAAACATGTTGGTGAAGTGTGTGCCGTAGTGAATCCCCTCTACCGGCTGTTGTCCGTTGTTGAAGCCGGGTAGTGGCTTGATGACGCGGTCAAAGTGCGGCTCGTGGAAATAGGCAAAAGCGAAGCGCTCGGCCGTGTTGAGTCCAACCTTGTGCGGTGTTGACGGCAAGTAGTGGCCCGTCATGTACTGTAGCATATCGCCTGTTGACTGTTAGCTGCTTGTCTCAAGTGAGAAGCCTAAAAGAAACAAGGACGGGGGAAAAGACATACCAGGGAACACGGTGAAGACGTTGTCCTCGGGAGGCACAAACACCCAGCCGGCTTCGTTCTCCTTGATGCCAGCGGCACTGGTCTTCCAGTTTTGTGTCTTTTCGTCGTCGCGCGGCGGCCGGATAAAGAGTCCGCCGACTTCGTCTTGACCGGCAATCACCAGCATGCCGTAGTCAGTGTGCGAGCCGATGCCGCGGCCGGCCTTGCCTTTGCCGTTGGTCTTGTTGCAGTGGGGGAAGCTATTCCGTTAGTTTCTTTTCTGATTTCTGTATGGCTCAGTCGAGCGGAGCGAGGACTAAAAGATTGGGTGTAGTGAAGAAAAAACTTACCGGAGAATGCGCAGATGGTGCCATCCGTCTTCCGCAAGGCCCGTCAGAGAGCCCCGTGGGATGTTTAGCCCCAACTCGGCCAGCCCCAAGATCACGTCGCCTGCATGGCCAAGCTGCTTCTGGTACTGGCCAACAACGCTGGAAAACTGTGTGTTTGGCCACGGTTGGCGGCCATGGCAGGGCATCTTGAAACGGGGATCCGACTCAGAGACGTCTTTGGTGACTGTGTACACCTCGGAGTAGTCGGCAATGCCGTCTGTTATCTCCTCACCAGACGCAATGTATCCGCCGTAGCTCCAGCGGTCGACGAGCTTGGCCTTGTCAGCGTGTGGTTGGCGAAAGAACTTTTTGCTAACGTCAAATGCGGCATCGACAACAGCTTGCTGCGCGCGCGTTGTACGGATCTGCAGGATGCCGTCGCGGCGCCAGGCAGAGATTAGACGCTGGCCAAGGAGACGGTCGGCCAAACTGCCAGTCACGACGGGCGGCAGGTCAAAGGTCTCAAGGTCACTGGTGGTTGCGTGGTGGTTGGGCGGCATCTTGGGGTGTGGAGCGGGTGGGAGCGGGTCGTAGGTGGGCTGGGGCGCAAAGGCAGCAGCGGTAGACATGCAACGCATGGAGGAGAAAGGGCGCAGAGCGCGAATTAGAGTGGCACTTGACATTGTATTAAGATTAGGGAGTATTAATGATGAAGATGAAGATGGAGATGAGGAATGAGTGGTGATCTGGTTGGAAAAGAGTCTGGGGAAAGGAGCGGACGAGACGGGTTTATATCTCTGGGACAGACGGCAAAGAAAGACAAAGGTCCAGGCGGTTCCAGAGACTCGGGGCGAGAAACGACGGTGACTGTCTAGATGGAGGAGTCTCAGGGAAGAGGGCAAGGATAGGAAGGCGTATAGGAAGACAAGAGGACAAGAGGCAAAAACACAGGCCCAGCGACCGGTTCTCCTGGGTGCTCTGGCTCAGCCACAGCCAATTAAGTGAATAAAGCCATCCAGACAGTCGGTTCTAGGACGCGGTTCCGAGTATGGTTGGCTAGAGGAGGGGGGTGTGTGTGACGCCAAGAGGAGCAGCTGGAGCGGAGTAGAGTGGGAGAGGGGGTTGAAGAGAGGGGGTTGAAGAGAGGGGGTTGAAGAGAGGGAGTTGAAGAGAGGGAGTTGAAGAGGCACGGGGGCAGTTGGAGATGGAGAGATTAGAGAGCAAAAGACAAGCAAAACCACTGAGAGTCATTGAGCGTCGGAAATATTGACCACGCGTCGTCTCTAATCGCCGGTGTTGCCCCCAGTCTCGCTGCCACATCTCAGATTCCACATGTTTGTTTTGCTGGTACAAGACTCTCTAAAAGACATTAATCTAGTTGACGAAAACCTGGTCGTTGCCCAGAGCCGAGGGAGCCTTGGTTATGACATAAAGCCCAAAGGGTTCAGAAACCCTGGTTCCAGGCCAGCCAATGCCTTCCAGCCAGTGACTCAGGTCTTGGACTGCTCATCTCTTTTCCTGGCCGCTGGCTAAAGCGCGGCGTGACTTGTCTTAGACAGTAAATGGATATAGCAAAGCCGCTGGAACTCCAGGCCTATGGTCAGGTCAGGTTCTTTAACCCAAGCCCAACCAGCACGCAGATTCTGTGTAACACTGACCGTAACCCTCTGGTCGGGTCTACCAGTAGGGGGGGAGCAGACAGTCAGTCCCTGCATTATCGTTTGGTCAGGATCTAGTGTGAGGATAGTGAGAGCTCGATGACGCTTGGTGAGTGTTCTCCTTTTTTTTATTCCACGTCACACAACCTGAAAAGATTTTTGGGTCGTCAGCTTGAGGGCTTTTGGGTAGACAAGGACTGCTACGAGAACCGATACACCACAAGCTGCTACAAGCTGCTACAAGCTACAACATGATAAACCCCCACACCAAGAGCGCCTACTATATGCCACTCAGTAATTCGTCAGTGTCCGGTACCAACCTGGCGGCAAACTGGTGAGTTCCCGCCGCTCAACTCGACCAAAATGTGGGCAGACGGGCTGAAAGCTGGGCCGGAGCTGAGTCTAGTGGAAACAGCCTGGGGATTTTGGAGAGGGGTGTCTTTTACTCAGGGTTGCTCTGTCAAAATCAGAGTGTGAGTGTGGCAGAGATCGCGGGATCCCAGTTTCCCAGCTGGTGCGACGCAGATGTCTCGGATGGATTTCGCGGTTCTCACTCTGCCCATTTTGGGTTCTCTCACTCATTTTCTCTTTCTCTCTCTCTTCTCTTGCTCTGTTCTTTCTTGCTCTGTTCTTTCTTGCACTGTTCTCTCTCTTGCTCTTGCTCTCTTCTCTCTCTCTCTCTCTCTCTCTCTCTCTCTC
>JACYXV010000543.1:0-13236 GCA_016859225.1 Thielaviopsis cerberus | reverse complement strand
TGAAGCGGGCGACGCGCTGCGCACGCTGTTATCTTCGCCGTCGGAGCCGCCACCAGCGAGGGCGAGAAGTTCGTCATCGATATCGGCCATTTTGTCGGTACTAAGCGTGCTTTATTCGTAAAGTACGCAAGGGAATAAAGAAGGGGCGAGTCAGCTTCCGTCGACGCAATTGACGGTGGCGATGAATGTAAGTATCGGCGAATCGATTATATATATTTCGGGTGTGTCGATGAGCAAGAGAGTAAGAATAGAGGAGTGAGAAAAAAAAATTAATGCTGAAGTAAAGTTGAACAGTGCAAAACTTGCGTTCTTGCCTTGCGCGAAGCCCATCACCACAGCCTAATTAGGAAGTGGCAAGGCTACGCCTTGCACATCCTTGCACATGCAATCTAGACTGATTAAGCCTCTCTCATTGGCCAGCCACTATGTGGCTTTTCAGCCTCGTCCCACTCGCGCCGCTGTTTTTACACACCTACCAAGTGGCACCAGCTGGCGGCTAGCGGAGCTCCAAAGACGTCACCTCCCGCATCAGGCCATCTTGATATACCCCAATCAAACCCTAACCAAGTTTAGTGATCATTGTTCGCCTGTGCTTGTCGTCATCAACACTTCTCAAACTAGTCAAGTGTACCTCAATATACTCAGCCAGCCACCAACTCACAACCATGTCGCTCAATGCTCTACGGACCAGCCGTTTCTCGGCCCAGGCTTTCGGCCCAGCCTTTACCCGAACCCTAGCCACGGCCACTCCCCAGCGCAAGCCTCTAACTCAAGAACAAAAAGACTTCCTCTCATCCGCCGTATGTCTCTCTTCCCCCTATTTCGGCCAAACTAACATCCCGTTAGCTCCGCGTAAACCACGCCGGCGAGCTCGCCGCTGTGCGCATCTACGCAGCCCAGACGCCCCTCGTAGTCTCCCGCGAGCCGCACCTCCGTCCACTCATGAAGCACATGTACGACCAAGAAGCCGGCCACCTGTCAACGTTTCAGCACCTCCTGGCCAAGCACCGCATCCGGCCAACGGCGCTTTACCCTGTGTGGAGCGTGGCCGCGTCGACTCTGGGCTGGACGACGGCAATGCTTGGCCAGGAGGCGGCAATGGCGTGCACAGAGGCCATTGAGACGGAGATTGGTGACCACTACAACAACCAAATCCGTGGACTCATTGAGATGATGACGCAGTGGGAGGCAGAGGGTTATGAGATTGGCGGTGAGTTCAAGGAATTACTGGATACACTGCGCAGAATTAGAGACGAGGAGCTAGAGCATCTGGACCACGCTGTAGAACACGACAGCAAAAAGGCCGATCCGCATTGGCTGCTGACAGGCGTTATCCGGGCCGGTTGCCGGGGCGCCATCTGGGTCAGCGAGCGGGTGTAGTGGTTTTGGGCGAGCGCCGATTCACATTTAGATATAGGTCACTGTTGTCTTAGCCTCAAAAAACAGTGGCCGTAGCAATGTATTAGTATGTATAATAGAAAGGCACCAATAATCATAACAAGAAACATTCATCCATCAAGACGTAAAATAGCCAAACGCCAGGCTCAAAATTAAATGCTATACACAGTTAGTAGCTACTCATACCAATTTTGGAACAGAAAAAAAAACTTACTAAATCTGCAGCGGCGCTACATGGTCCACCTGGTAACCCCAGTTGCGCTTATTCTCCTCCGTCAGCAGCCAATCGTATGGGAACTGCACTAAGTTGCCCTGCATCAGGCTTAACAGCTCCTCGGCCTCGGCCGGCGGTAGCAAGTCGTGCGGGTTGCGGTGTCTGCTGCTCTTTGTGTTTGTGCGCTTGCGTCTGCGCGTCGTTCCAGACGTGGACACGCCGGCAGACGTTCCGGGCGCCGGGCTCGGGTCACTACCCATGGCAGCCAAGTGCACTGGCTTGTCGGGCATAGAAAACGTTGCACGCTTGTCCTTGACGCGGTCGCGGTCGGGGTCGGCAGCAGTCGGGGTTGCAGGCGGGAGGGTGATGCTCGGGTCGAGTGGCGGGAAGGGCGTGTTGCCAGCGGGCAGCACAGGAGAGGGCCGGTCGACGACAGATGTGACAGAAGCTGAGGTAGAGGCAGCGCTGGTGTCAATGTTGAGCGGGATGCGGAGACGAGGAGAGGTCAGGTTGTTGCCGTTTTCGTGGCCGTTAGTCGGCTGTTGGTTGATCGACGCGGTATCAGTACCGGTGGTGTTGGAAATAGCCGGATCCTCAATGAGGACAGAGTGGCGAGCGGCATTGGCGGCCTTTGCAGCAGCGTCCAAGTCAATATTCGGATGATTAATGTGACCAAAACTGCCACTCGTCGGCCGGTTTTCCGAAGCGTTTGCCTCCATTGACGCTGTAAAGCGCTCAGCATAGTCCATGTACTCGCGGTACTCGTTCCAGGTCGACACTTCATTGTCGGGCATGCAGCGGAACACCCGGCGGTAGAGCTTGGTGTTGTTGTCAGCCGCCCGGTTCCACACATCATCAAAGAACGAGCCGATGATGGGATCTCGCATACAGTCGCGGTCAACAGCCGCCGGCGTAATGTCGACAGCAAGTGGATGCGAAGACGCCGGCATGGGCCCGGGTGTGTCCGCCTCAAATCTATCGGTAGACGAAGTAATCGACGGGCCGTGGGCCGAAAAATTGCTAATAGCACTTGGCCGACGCTCACGTGACCGGTCGGTGTCTCTCCGTTCGCGCGGCTCCTTGTGCTCGTGAGGACGCTCAAGAGTGCCGTGGCCCTCAGTCATGATGTCGTGCACAAGCACTTCGCGGGTTTTGACTATAGTTGAGTCGCGGCCTTGATCGGCACCAGAAACTTCAGCCTGATGCCCGCGGTCAGGCCCATAGCCAGCAACATCTGAAGCTCTGCGGGCTGCGGCTTCAGGAGTCTCGACGTTATCTTCACTAGCCTCGGCTGGGATCGACGGGGCGTCACGGTTGAAACTGCTAGGCTGGGCCATAGACGGACGCTGGCTAGCCAACCCCGCATCTTCCGGCTCAGTCTCGCTCGCCATGGACTCGGTCCCCGTATATTCAGTCTCTCCCTCGTCATCCTCCATGTTCGCCATCTCCTCTTCCAGAATCTCGTCAACGTCCAGACCCAGATGCTCTCTCATGAGACGCATCCGCAGAGTGTGCGCAAAACGACCGACCTGGAACGGGTGGCCGGCCATGGTCGAATCTATCATGTCAGTATCCCGAACCACGGCAGCCACCTCGGAGTCACGATCACCCAGCATCGAACGCTCATTGATGTTGGCCGAACCGATCAGTGCCACACGGTCATCGACAATGATAATCTTGGCGTGAATGTACAGCTGCTCCGTCAAGAGAACACCATTGTCCATTTTTCCCCATTGGCGCAAACTAAAGAACTGAATATAGTCTTCAGCGTTAATGCCAGCAGCTCCTAGACGACCAAAGATGGACTTGTCACCACGGCAGATACTGCGGTACTGGCTCTCCAAAATCAGGCGAATACTGGTACCCTCAGGGTTGTCAACCGTGTTCTGGAAACCAGGCATCAGGGGAATGATGATGATGCACTTCCAGTCTTCATTCTCGCGATGGGCCTTCATGGCACGAGCCACCAACGCATCACCAATACGGTTCATAATTTGCACACCGTCAAACTCAGTGCTGGTAACAAAGAACTGGTTCTCCATGTACACAAAGTGTTCCGACTCCTCAATCATCTTAATGTAAGCATTCTGGATACTATGTTCCGTTTTGCTTGTGCCCAGCGACCAGTTTCCAGCCGATCGCAGAAGCTGTACCTCGCATGTTCCCGTCAAACCTAGCGCCTCGAGCTGTTCCGGCTTAGCATCTGGCGGCGGTAGCAGGAACGGCAAAGGCCGTGTAGCCTTGCGGCCACGGCGAATATAGTTCCAGCGCTGCACAAAGTGACGTGTCAGGTCACGTGCTGGCTGGCCAACAACCTGCATGGCTACATCGTGCCACGGCATGCGCGGGACCCGCGATCGATCGTACATTTCCTCATACGGCTCGTTGAGACGGTAAAAGTCCTGCACACGCGGGTTGCTATAGTCCTTTCCAGGGAACATTTGGCAGCGTCCAGGATCCTGCAACGGGCCCGAGTCCTCAGGCATCGGCTCAAAACCGGTAGGCCGGTCGTCAGTCAGCGGGTGCTGAGGCGAGTCCCAACGACCAAAGCACAGATCTATACCACCTAGAAAGGCAATATCATGGTCGACAATCACCAGCTTTTCGTGATGGGCGTAAATGAACTGGTTCTTCTTGAACTGGTGAGGCGAGCGCTGAATAAAAATGTTGGGATGCAGGTTGAGCAGTGAAAACTTGGTATGGGTCGAGTCAATCGGAATAGCAGCTTCGACATTACGGTACACAATGACAAATATCTTGACGCCCTCCTGTGCCTTGCGCTGCAGCAGACGATCAAGACGCCACTTTTGGCTGATGGCTGCCGGCCGCCGCATGTAGAGCTCGGGACTCAGCCACCAATCGTGAATGTAAATGACATCACGAGCCATCGACATGGCACGCGAGACGTTCCACATGTAGTCGCGGCCATCAACAAGCCACTGAGCATATACGTTTTGGCGCACAGGCCCAAAACTGTCAAAGCGGTTGGGCTGGTGCCATGGCGTAGTGGCCAGCATTTCACGCAGCGACTCTTCAAACTGCTGAATCAGCATATGGTTACGGGAAAAAAGTTTGACCTTGCGCTCCGACGTGCGTAGAGTAAGGCGATGGTGCTTGCCACTGTCTTTAACATATTCGCCCTTTTCAGAGTCGTCGTCGTCGTCAAAGGTCATTGGCCCAGCCGGCAGAGCAGGCGTGGTCGGTGCGCTTGAGCTACCACCAAAGAGCTTCTTCTTGCGCTTGTGGCCAATCTCAAAGTCGGCATCGACTAGGTACACATCGTACACATTCATGTTCTCTGGTGATTCAACGCACACAATATAGCTTTGACGCACCAAAAACCACTTGCGACTGTGGCGAGCAATCATCTTGCCAGGCGTCAGCACCCGACGAAAGTCGAGGCCTTTGCTGCTCTGGATATGCAGGTAACACTCTTTGCCGTGATGACTTCCCTCGGCCGCCAGACGCACACCCAGCGCAGAAAGCTCCAGGAAGCGACACATGCGGTTACTGTCGGGCCGAATCATCAGCCACTTGATCATCTCCTGAAGGTACCGCTCCAGGGCTTTGCGCTGGCGGTTCACGTGGCGCCGGCGAGTGTCTGATGCTGCCAGCTGACTAGCATATGTGCCACCACCCACTTCCTCAACCCCAGATTCAGCTTCGTCAGTCAGGTTGGCCAGTGACTGGTGGCGGGAATGCGACTGGGACCGCGAGCGCGAGTGTCCTTGCTGGTCGTGGATGCGCGGCGGCTCTTCTAGCGGCCCGTCTTCGGCCATGCCATCCTCTGCGCCAGGGGAGCGGTCTTTAGGCGGCTCTTCTTCGTCGCTTTCGTCGCCATGTGAACGGAACGACCGGAACCACGGGAAGATGGCCCACGGAAACTTTGGCTGTTTGTAGCGAGCTAGGATACTATCCTGTCGGCCAGTAGTAGTCTTCATACGGTAGCGCAGATGCAGCTGGTAAATGTCACTGAGCGTACGCGTAATCTTCCACTGCATCGAACTAGGCCCGCTGCCATACGTCAAAGATATCGTAAAAATTGAATGCCGCTCGCTGTCGTCTTCCGGTCGGTGCTTACTGTCCGTGATTTGAAGTTGCAGCTGCTCAAGGAGAACCGGGATTCGCTTGTTGCCATGCTCGTCACGCTGCATATAAGTAGCCAGAAGCATGGCTGCTGGTGCGCCAGCTTGCAGCTCAGAAATTAGCTCTGCAGACTTAGACATGTTGAAGCGGTCGTCCCGCTTTGATCGTAGCATCTTTAGTGTGCTCTTGACCATGTTCCAACCCTGGACACCCAGGGTTGCCGCACGTTCATGGCTAAAGAAGGTTGTGCGCCGAGGTGTAGCCATTCCATCGGCGTCTGAGACAGCTCCGCTAATATCCATGCCGGCTCCGAACGAAGTGAGGCGGCGCATGTGTCTGTGGCGCGACGGGCCACCTTCTGTGGCACTAGCCTGGCCCTGCCAGTACGCCGAACTGCGCTTTGACGGTCGCTTCTTCTTTTCTAGACGCTCACGACCCTCGCCCTCGGATACTACAGCACTCCATCTTTGCGACGATTCGTCCAGTGTCGGGATGCTGCGCTGATGGCGCATAACCGGGCCGGCGCTTAATGGCATGGACATGGATGGGCCTCCTTCGTTCATCAGCCCAGACGTGTTTGGCGACGACGCCCAGTCGGGAAGACGCGGACGGCGACTCTTTCGCTTCTTCTTCTTGTCCTTCTTCATGCCGTCTTCGTCGCGGAGCGCCTCGTCGGCCGTTTCTTCAGCATCAGCGTCGGCGTCGACATCTTCGATGCCTCCTAGGACATCGTCACCGCCTTGGCGAAGTGTCCGCGCATTTGTAGGGGAGCTCGCTCTGGATTGTGTGGCACTATTATCAGTCAGACCACCAGTTGATCGTGGACTCTGGAGGCTGAATGATTTAATCTTGGACATGATTGTGGATCCAATGTGTCGTGAGCCGTCAGGATCCTCCCAAGAGGGCTGCCTTGAGTGCGAGGCACTGCCAGAAAACTGAACGCTACGGCGGTTGTTTGAAGTAGAAGTCGCAGTCGGGGGCTCTGGGATGACACCATCGGCACTGGTTAGATCGTTTTGGCTGGTGTTGGCATGGGCAGTGGAAATAACGAGTGGTGATGTAGTAGTACTGCGCTGGGCATTCTTAAAAGCAGTGTCGGCAGCAGCATAGTTTGAATTGGAATTGCCGCTGCCGTAATCTCGAGAGTCTATCCGTTCGTCCATCATTGAAGTAGGCAGAGTCGGCGATGGTAGCACTGGGCTGTGGCTGCCCATAGAAAGGCTGTACGAAGATGGTTTGCCGTTTTCAGGTCCAGGTTGAGTATTTTGCTGGCCAAAGCCACGAATTGTCGGGCTTTCAGGTAACGATGGACTCAGCATGGGCTGGTCAGGGTAAAGGTTTTGGCGTTCCATTTTGGCAGGCAAAAGAGACGAGATGTGTCGGATAGAGTACTATATTGGCTGTGTTGGATATGCAGCAGCACGGGATTGGAAGCCGAGGCGAAGCGAGTCAATTCGTGTCCAGGTAAATCGACCTGTACAGAAAAAGGAGACAGTTAGTCAACGACAGCCATGATATGTGTGTACATCAATGCAGCTGTACTGTAATACAAGCTTTCAGAGGCGCACATACAGCCGAGTATTCCGATTGAAGATAAATCAATGGACAAAGGACACTGCCGGATACTTTGACGCAATCGAATGCGAGAGCCGACGCTCTAGAAAGCGATGGCGGCCGGGGGTGCCAAATCGAATTCGGCTTCAAATTCAATGGCGGCAATGATGTTATCAAAATAACAAGGGCCAGGAGAGAGAAGCGGGAGCTTGCAGGCTGTTCAACAAAGAAATAAAAAGAATATTAGTAAATAATATTGTACTGTCACCCAATTGCGTCGCAGGCAGAAAAAAAAGAAGTGAAAAGAAAAGAAGAAATACAGCGGCCGCAGAATCCAACAGCAGAAATCAAAACGGTGCGGTCTGCCCCTAAACGACGCTTCCTATTCTGTACAGCAAATGCAAATGTAGGTGTAGGTGTAGTTTCAAGATCTGAATCCAACAAAAAACGAGCGACAACAAGAGGACGGTTGGTCGCACAGTTCAAGTAAAAGGCTAAACAAGCTTGGATGTGATCAAGTTCTCATTTGTGTGCACTCAGAGCACTCAATCAGGTACCCCGATAAAAGTAGCATTTTGTTCGTCCAATTCTTTGAATTTTACTTTTAAACACAACATTCGGTGATGGAAGCCGGCTTTTGAGTTCCTAATAAGGACTAGATCACCCGTTAATTCGGCAGGCGAAATCGTATACATCCTTCTTGTCGCAAATGGTCTTAAATATATAACTTTTGAGGCTTTCAAGCGCATTTAATCTCATAACCAACGATAGGGTTAGGGCTACACCGGTTAAACACCGGGTATATACTGCATTAGGTGCGCGTTTGTGAGCTTAGTAGTAAACTCAGCACCAGTGAAGCTTGAGGTAAGGTGAAGCCGCCATCACCAGCCCCAGAAATTCATCTACCAAATGCCCAGGTAAGCTGGTTCATCTCTTCTGATAGTAGACCACCAACTCTGACATCTATTTGATAGAGAAATCATCACAATCCAGGCGGGCCAATGCGGTAATAGCAGTAAGTTTCTGCCTGCTTTCAGCTGCTCGCCGTTTAAACATGGGCGGCTCTGCTATCCCAATTCTAGCCCGCTAACGCCCTAATAGTTGGCAGCCAGTTTTGGCAGCAAATATGCCAAGAGCACGGCATCAGCCAGGATGGAAATCTTGAAGACTTTGCCACCGAGGGTGGTGACCGCAAAGATGTCTTTTACTACCAGAGCGATGACACACGTTACATCCCACGAGCCATCCTGATTGACTTGGAACCCCGCGTGCTCAACAGCATCCAGACCAGCCCGTACGGCAATATCTACAATCCCGAAAACTTTTATATTGGCAAAAGTGGTGTCGGCGCAGCCAACAACTGGGGCGATGGCTACCAGACGGGAGAGTTTGTCCATGAGGACATTATCGAAATGATTGACCGTGAAGCTGAGGGGAGTGACTCTCTTGAGGGTTTTATGCTTCTGCATTCAATTGCTGGCGGCACTGGCTCTGGCCTTGGGTCATTCCTTCTCGAGCGTCTCAACGATCGCTTCCCTAAAAAGATTATCCAGACGTACTCTGTCTTTCCCGACACCACAAACTCTGGCGATGTCGTGGTCCACCCTTACAACAGTATTCTGACAATGCGCCGGCTCACACAAAACGCCGACTCAGTCGTAGTATTGGATAACGGCGCCCTATCTCACATTGCTGCAGATCGTCTGCACGTCCAGGAACCGTCGTTTGCCCAGACGAATCAGCTTGTATCGACCGTCATGTCTGCCAGCACCACCACACTGCGGTACCCGGGATACATGCACAACGATCTGGTCAGCATTTTGGCTTCGCTGATTCCGACGCCGCGTTGCCACTTTTTGATGACGGCCTACACGCCCTTTACTGGTGACCAGGTCGGCCAAGCCAAGACAGTGCGCAAGACCACCGTGCTGGATGTCATGCGTCGTCTGTTGCAGCCCAAGAACCGCATGGTATCAACTATGCCAACCAAGAAAAGCTGCTACATTTCTATCCTTAACGTCATTCAGGGTGAGGTCGACCCGACCGACGTACATAAGAGTCTGCTACGTATTCGTGAGCGCAGATTAGCAACCTTTATTCCGTGGGGACCGGCCAGCATTCAGGTGGCTCTGACTAAGAAGAGCCCGTATATCCCCATGAACCACCGCGTGAGTGGTCTTATGCTGGCGAACCATACCAGCATCGCAACTGTAGGTTTTCATCAAGCTGTGTTATCTTGTCCCTCAACTAACTGGTCAATCTAGCTCTTCAAGAAAATTGCTCGCCAGTTTGATGGTATGAAGAAGCGCAATGCTTTCCTTGAAGCCTACAAGAAGACGGCACCGTTTGCCGAAAATTTTGACGAGTTTGATGAGTCACGTCAGGTCGTGGCCGACTTGATTGCCGAGTACGAGGCTGCTGAGAATGCCGATTATCTCAACCCTGAACTCGCTGCCGGAGCCCAGGGCCCGCGAGAGTAGATTTCCTTTTCTTTTGCTTGATTTTATCTCTTGCTCATTGTTATGTGGCGTACTTCCCAATTCCCCTGCTTACTACTGGCGTTGATGGTTTTAGTTTTCTGGGTGTTTCGATGTTTTGTTTCGTCCTTCTCTTTCAATATTCTAGAACAGCCAGCTTTCTGTCGGCTCCAATCCACTCAATAGCTACGGTCATATTTTGATGATGCTGCTAAAAGTGAATACCCCCATATCCACCTATATTGACTATCTACATGATGGCGAATACTAATGCTGTGTCGCACCTCCCGTTTCTGTTATCTTGACCCTACCGTTAACACGCACACAACGCATTTTCACTTGAACCGTAACTGCCTGCATGCAAATCAAAGTGGGGTGTGCTACTTGAGAACATACAACTGCCAAAGTAACTTCTTCATACAAAACATGAGTCTGGATACCTACATCTCAAGTAGAGCGCTCCTTCCCGATAACATCTTCACCGTATATTAGTTTGCCTGTAACATTCTACGTATTTCCACATCTCCACAAAGTTGTTTGTACCTGCTGTATATTCCTGAAACAATAAAAAAATGAAAACTCTTCACTTGAAGCAAGTCGGCATTTTATTTTAAACTCACTCTACATCTTTTTCTCTTACAGTGTTTGATTTAAACATTCAGTTCCACCATTTCCTTGGGTGAAACGCTCTCTATCCGCTAGAGCACTCTCAGGACAATGAACGGGTCTACGCAAGAGGAGAACTCTTACTTGGCCCGTATGCGGGTGAGCGTGTTCTCCATGATGTTCGACTCTCCTTTACTAACGATGTGTCTAGGCTGAGATTGGAAATGCAGCATACGAACAAGCCTCTCTTGGATTGTTTCAAGATTTTCCCACTGCAGCACCTGCAATGCCTCAGAAACGTGTAACCAAGGTGAACATTGGACAGGCCCATGTTGTGAACGACCTGGGTAAAATGTTTCAAGGTGAGTAACATCACATACTGGTCGCTTGGTAAGTCTTATACTAACTAATCACAGGTGTCGTTTTCGATGATTCAGATTCGCGAGCTATGCAAGGACTATCGATGGGTGGGCTCGGCAGACAAAACTTCCAGCAGCAGTAAGTGATTTCCCAGCCCAGTAACAACTTCATCTAACAAACATCAGAACGGCGGGCCAAAAGTGTACAAAAAACAAGAAAATCTCTGCAATGCCCCCTACCTCAACCCTGATTGAGCCGGAGAAGAAGTCTACCGAGATCCTATGCCAAATCCCTACCTCTCGACCTGCCCTGATGCCGATTGACAGAAATCGAGGTCTAATGGATCTCGATATTACTGCAGAGTCTGTAGTAGCGGAAAGCGTCTTGTCCGAGGATACAACTAATGTTCCTGCTATAGAGCAGTTCTTACGCTACACGCATGAGGATATACTGGCTCTGAGGCATCTTCCAATTCACCCGTGCGGGCATCAAGTCCCCCGCATGCCGCCTTCAGTGAGCCCCGAGTTGCGTCCTGTTCGATACACGTTTAACGAGCTTTTGGCTGCTCGATTGGTCAAGCATCACCTCCCTAGACCATCGTGTATGGAGCTTTTGCGTCAGATGATGGATGCAAGGCTTCACCTGAGACATCATCTTGATGCCCCTATGGACATTTTTGCTCCACTTAGTGGCATCCAGAAGCGCAGTTCAGGCGTTCACTACTCGAGCAACTTTGACATCTTGACGGAATGGAGTTCCAAGCTGTTTCAAGATCGTGACCTCACAAACTATTGTCAAGAAGTGGAACATATTCAGAGAGCGTTGGTGCACGCGGCTGTCTCGGATAGCCCTCTGTACAATATCAAGCGACACCGTATCGTGTTCTCTCAAATGGCAAAACTCATTGTGCGGGAAACGGAGGCTTTATACTTTATTGTCTTGGAGTGCGTCGAGCGCAACAATGGGTTTACGTATCGCAATATGTTCATCCGCCAAGTCAATCGCATAATGTACATCGATGCACTATTGATTGAGACCAGACTGGAGCGCACGAACCAAGCCGATGTACGGGTTTGGTTCCGCGGCCGAAGCAACCATGTGCCCAACAACCGAACACCGCAGTCAATCTTGTTGCGCTTTTCCAACGTGGGCTGGCGGGAAGCCTTTATTCACTGTGTCCTCCAGCTGAGAGATCCCAAGTTTGCCCCATTTGAGAATTCAGCTCCCACCACACCGCCACATGAAGTGATGGGGACACAGACACGGGATTACCATGCCCATCCGGCTGAGTATCGAAGCCGGTTGCAGATTGTAGAGGATGAGTTTGAACCTCAAGATGGCGGAACAGCCAAAGGTATATTTGCACCAGGGCTGGTTGAAAGCATCAATTGGGACTGGCCGGAGAAAGCTGGAGACTCCATCAAAAGTCAGACTCTGTCTCCGAGCTCGGTGATATGGACGACAGCTGCGACTTGATTGATTTTGGCGATCAAGTCCTGAACTCAAGTAAGAAGCAACAAAACTCAGCTGACGAAACTCCTACCGGTCAAGGGTCATTGAGTCAACGCGAAATGGACTGGATCATGGGATTCAAAGTATCTGGTACTAAGAAGTTAGAGCCAGTGGTTGAGAGATTGTCGCTGAAGATGAGTGCAGTGATGGTTTCCATTGACATGATGAACGGTAAAGAGGACGAAGTAAAGAGCCGCCCGGCAGAAGAGGCAGAAAGTGGCCGAGCCGAAGTAAAGGTTGGTCAGGTGGATGAGGAGAAGATTGGGCATGTGGAAGAGATAACAATTGAACAGGTAGAGGACGTGGGCATTGCCGAGGTGGAGCGGATCAAGACTGACCAAGTGAAGGAGCTCGGGATTGGCCAGGTGCAAAAGGTGGAGATTAATAAAGCAGAGGAGACAAAGATTGCCCAAGCAACAGATAGCGACGATGAAGAGCTGCTGAGCTTTTAAAGTTGAAGAGTCGATAACGGAGCAAATAAAGGTCTGGCATGGCTTGTGCTGGCGATATATTTAGTGGCTCTAATTCAATGTCGGATACCGTGACTTATACTTTACCCAATCAACTACTATAGATACGCTCATCGATTCTATCCACTAGATTGCCCAGAATTTCATCGCCATTGACAAGATCGTTTTCATCGGCTCTTTTCTCTGCCTCTTTCTCTGTCGCCGCAATTCCTGCTAGGACGTGTCTCTTTACCAGTCTCGCCCTGGCCGTTTCCCTCTCTACTTCCACCAGCCAGATCTCATCATATCTCTGCGCCACCGTTTGCCACGGCTCCTTGCTAAGCGCCAGATAATTTCCTTCACAGACGACTACTCTGCACTCTGGCCCAATCGCGATGGCATCATCCACAGGGTCTTTTACCGCATGGTCGAAGCCTGGCGCAAACACCGTCTGGCCTGGTGCGATGACTGAGAGGCGGGAAACCAAGCCGGCCCAGCCCGCAGCATCAAAAGTAAAGGCTGCACCGCGCCGGGCATGGGCGTGCTCTGGGTCCGGCATGGCAGAGAGCACGCTGCGCGG
>JACYXV010000540.1:0-13262 GCA_016859225.1 Thielaviopsis cerberus | reverse complement strand
GCTACCGCGTCATGGAGACGACGCAGCCAGGTAGCGCGGGCAGTGCGGCGCGGCGCCGGCGCAGCGCAACCCATTCCAGTCGACGCTGGAGACGTACCATGCGCCGACACAGGTCAACGCCTCGTCCAACTTTTAATGCAGTTGGCCAACCGCCTTTTCACTCGCCTGACAAGTGGCGCGGGGCGGCATTTTCATGGAGCCGCGCTCCCAGTGAGCGGCGACAGGGTAGAGCCGTGTGCTCGCTCTGAATCTCTTCGTTTGCCTGGGCCTCGGGCTCGGGGCAATGTACACCGTGGATAGTTTAGTCGGGCCCGGTCGTCCTTCTGCTATCTTGTCCTCCATCACTGCTTTTGTGAGCCAAGAACAAAAGCACTTTGAGGCTTTTACGGTTGTTGATAACCCTTATTTTTGATTTTTTTAATACCCTCTATACCGGCTTGTATCATATGTATAGAACGCGCGGCGGTACAAGCGCGATGCCATATCATACCACATTCACTCTTCATGTCTACCTCTTTATAAAACGCAAACATACGCCAGGACCAGCCTGCTTCTGTCTTTCTACCCAGAGATTTTCTATTGTTCAACTCTTGCATTTATTCACTCACGTTGTCTTGAAAGACGCGGGATAAAGGGCGCCTTTGGCAGAACTGCCTTGTCTCCTATTGTCACATTTTATAAAATACCATTACCATCACAACTATACTTAATACACTGCATGTTCCGTAGCTGAAGAAGACGAAAGAGACTTGTGCAGCTTCTGCCGTGACTGGTGCTCGTAATGCAAGGCGCAGGTGTAGGTAGTTTGGTTGCATTAGCCAATGTGCACATGCCTCTTCCTTTGTTATGCCCATCTCCAGGGCAGTCCGATGATCTCTGGGCCGTTTTATGGGTTCCTATGCTGATCCAGTTCTTGTGTATTCCGAATGTCACTGACTGTCTTATGGTCTCGCAGTCACGAGGCCCCTTAATCACCACCTCGCCACTACTCGGCCACTCGATCACTACTCAACCAACTCAACCACTGCTCAACCAACTCCCACTAACAGGAGCAAAGCCAGCCTAAAAGAAGAAAAAGGACCCTGGAAAGAGAAAAACGGAGCAAAAATAAGATGCAGGGCCTACGAGCTTCTGATTCGCTAGACGATGAAACACTAAAGTTGCTAACTCGAAATCTCACCTGTTTCAGCATTCCCGGACGGAAAGAAATTAGGTGACAGTGAATTTGGAACAGAGCATCAACAGCGTGTATACCGCCTTTAGCTGTTGGAGCTGGTGCTTAAACGGTAAAGCTAGTATCCTGCTTCAGTTGGCCTTTGTCTAGACAAGCCGCCACTATTATTCGCCAAGCCGAGCCTGGACCATTGTAGCCAATGCCGCCAATTTACGCGCACAATCTCACTTCTAATCTCTTTCTCCATCTTCTTTTTTCTCTCAGTTTGTTTCGTTTGCTATTAGGAAACACTGTTTCTGCCATCATTGATACTGCCCTATTGACACTTATAACGCACACATCTTAAAGACACTCACCCTGAAGACGACCGGAAACACAGTGCAACTTACGGCACACTCAAAACTCAGACATTCACCATTGCAGCACTCGAACGAAATGCGATCTTCACTTGCTGTCGCCGTGACCACCCTATTCGGCGCCGCGAGCGCCATTCAGATCAAAGACGAGCTCAACGCCGGCTGGAAGCTTGGCCTGCTGCCGCGTGACATTGTAAATCTACAGACCTTTACTGGCGCCCTCGGCGGCATCTCTGCCGATCCCGTAAGTGCTTGACTCTGCCATCATAGAGGCCTTGTGGCGTGCAAGCAGCCGAAGCACTGGAATGTGTTCATGATAGGGCTGTCTTGGAGTTTGAGAACCAGTGGGACAGTGGCTACACGAGACGCGCGTTGGAATGGAATGTCCACGAATCAATGGCGGGGACGTCACGGAGGGCCGAGTCTCAGGGAGAGACGGGATATTGGATCAGCGCAACACACTAGCCTCCCTGCATACAGTCTACTAACAATGCACCTTAGATCTTGAAGTCCAGCGATAGCAGCCGTCCATACGAAGTCAACGGCGACACATTCGTACGTTCCCACGCCCAGCATTCGCCCCTCTGCAAACTAGCATCCGTCCACCTCTGCAAACTAGCATCTGTCCGCCTCTGCAACTAGCATCCGTCCACCTCTGAAACTAGCATCCGTCCGCCTCTGAAACTAGCATCCGTCCGCCTCCGTAAACTAACACCCGTTCAGCCCGACTTCAACACCGCCGCCGGCCGCTCCTGCGACAACCAAAAGAACAACTGCGCCACCAAGGCCAACAGCGACGACAACAAGTCCTTTACGGTTGGCGACTGCGACACGCAAGCCGGTGAGTTGCTTATGCCACAGGCCCCGATGGGTAGCTGAGGTGCTAACGCAAGAAACAGGGGACTGCAGAAACGCCATCAGCTCAATAGCCACAACGACATTTGCCGCAGCAGATGCGGCTCTGGTGACGTCGACGTCCGAGTTTGATATCTTTTGCGAGCTGTGATTCGGCGACTGGCGGGCACCTTGTTTTTGTTCTTTGTTATGAATCTAGCGCTTCTTTTTACTACTTGAGTTCCAAGCGGGTTATTAGCCCCGGGGAATAACAGCATTCTTTAGTTCTTGTATATAATTTCATATAACCAGAAATCTGCCTCAACATGCTGTAGGGTACTGGAATCAATACTGCTGCTCCGGCAACTATAGGAAGATGTCAGTCACAGGCAGCAGCTGCAAGACAACGCACTATAGCTGTAAGCTTGCGGCGCCCCTCGATTTCAAACACCAGCTGGCAATACCAGCGCACTGCCCACCAAAGACGGCTTGCTTTGTGAACAAGCTAACCCTAAGCCCTAACCAGACGTCCGGCAAGTTCTAGGGTCAAGGGTTACTCAAGATGCCGAAATACTGTTACCCTAAACATCATTCGCAGTGAGCTATAATGGAATCTTTGCATGACGTAGAGTCAAATCCGAGGACCCTCGGTTCCATAAGGACCTTAATAAACTTGATTTTTTAAAAAAAAAATCCAAGGAATAGCTGTAAGATTCATACGAAGGAATAACACAGACGAAAAGTTAGCATATGACAGGTCTAGCTTGGGTTCCTCCGTCCTGCAGGCGAGAACACCACTGTGATTGGCTACAAGAAGCAGAGCAGAGTTTTAGCTTCAGCATGACAAAGGCCAGCTTTACGCTTTGCTGATATTTCTACGCTGACTTGGCAGGTGTCGGTCGGCGCGGTCTCAGAAAAGACAAAGACCAAGAACACAGCGTGGCAAAGACGCGTCTCGAGAATGCGATCAATCAAGTTGACGGATATGCAGATATGGGGAGACACATGTGTGTGCATTTTCAGTCGGTGAAAAAAAGAGCACACAATACCAGTCCTTTCGAAACTTGGTCAGTAACATGCATGTGCATGTGCATCTGCGTCTGCATTCGCTTGTTTGTTCGCCTGCTGAGAGTCCTTGGCCAGAGGACGCCCATGGAAGACAGAACAAAGTCATATGTATGGTTTGGCGAGAGCAGAATTGGGTTGTCCTGATTTTCACAGCATTTCGGTTGGCAGCGAGAATATGCTGGTAGCCGTTCGGGACAACACTGGCAGTGACGTAGATGATCTATGCTCATAACATTATTGGGCTTGGAAGAAGGGATAAAGAATGGCCAATCACAGGCCGCGCTGCACCACACTTTGCTCCCATCGCCGCAATCCCGCGCCCGAGTCCTTGGCTGCCACGCCGCCATTGGACGAAATAACAATCAGAAGACGGAAAATCATCAATATGCGAGCCGCAGGTTGTGATTACAGCATGCAGCTGCTATGCGAGGAGGCTAGGAAGGTATGATGTAGTAGAAAAGGAAGCAGGAAGCAACAAAGGAGCAGATGGGCTGGGACTATAGCTTGTAGTGCTCAGCAGTGGTAATGTTATAGAGCATATATAGCTGTAGCGCTCAACAGTGGCAGTGGTATAGAGCATATATAGCTGTAGCGCTCAACAGTGGCAGTGTTATAGAGCACCTGTCGCTGCGAAGTCTCACTCTTCTTCCACCCTACGCACTCCAACTTCTAACTTGTGCCACTGTCTCACATCGTCTCGTCTCCCTACCGGTGATTTTTCTTCCCTGGAGCCCTTTTCAATTTCCCAGTCTTTAATATCGTTATTCGCAGCTTCCTTCAACCACATTATCCGCACCTTCCTTCAATCACATTATCCGCACCTTCCATCTTTAATCCCACTATTCGTAGCTTCCATCTTTAATCCCATTATCCGCATCCGCACCTTCCAAGGCTGCAATTGATAGTTTGCGCCTGCTTTGCTTCTGACCTCTACCTCATTAGTTGTCAGCCTTTTGTGTGGACCGCCTATTCAGCCTGCATATTTTCTTTCCTGCATCTGAATCATCACTTTTCTTCCTTTTCACTTCCGTCGTTCATCAATTCTCATCTCTCGCTATCATATTTTGCCATTTCCTTTGTTCCACTAGCGATTTTGTTGCCTTAACAAGACAAGCGCTGGCCCGCCCTTAACGATCCAGCCCCGACAGCCCAGCCAAATAAGCATCGCACATATAGACGCCCTTAAATGGATCGTGCTTTTACACTGAACTGAAAGCCCACATAGCTGCCGTAAGTAATTTCTCTGTTGCGTTAGGCGGGCTAAAGTAGAACAGCCGAGCTGGCCGATAGTTAGTGAGAACAAACGCGACGCGACCTGCCGGCTAATCCATTCACCTGGATTGGAGTTTGTCCTTGTGCTTGTCCTTGTTCTTGTGCCTGTGTGCTTGTGCCTGTGCTTATGCTTGTGCTTGCTTGCCTGCCAGTCGGACTTTGATTGCTTGTGTGCTTCGAGTTGAGTTCCTTGTCTTCGTCTGTTCTATCCCTACTTTGTTCTTGGTGGAGGCCTTCTGCTGACTCGCTGGGCTTGTATAGGACGGACGAGACCCCCTACAACCAATCCCATCCTATCCCATCCCATCCTCTCTTGTCAAGTGTCTTCATCACCAAGTCAAAGTCAGCTAGATCCCTTCCATTTTCCTCCATCACCACCCCTTTTCCGCACGCTCTTCTCGCCTTTGCCTGGTCTTCCCCCTTCCTTCTGTTCTTTCTTCGTTCTATTGAAACTTGGAAGACCTTGTTCGTGACCCTGTTCTTTACTTCCCGTGGTTCAAGTCCGGCTCGCCAGCTGCCTATCCTCCTCGTTTGACCCCAGTCTAATTTTTTTCCATCTACTCGCAGTACTGCATTGTAGATGCGCACAATCCAACAGATCATCGCCACGATTGTCCGTCCATCTTTGTTCCGTTCGCTGTAGCCTAGCATAGCAAACTAGAGGGTTGCTAGGGCAAACCAATAAGCTAAAACAATCTCCATAAAACCCCCCAAAACGGTTACCTATCCATTCCTCACAACCTTTCTAAAGCGAAGCAACTTGCCTGTAATCGCGGCACAGAAACAGCGCCCTGCGCCAAACACCAACCCAACCCCAAGCCATCAGCGAGATTTCTGAGACTCAGTTGCAGGCGACGTAAACCTCGTCTGTCTGTGCTGGTCTCTAGTGGTGAGTCTACCTTTTTTGTCTACCTTCTCTTCATGTTTGCTCTGAGCTTAAGCTAGGCTCAACTCTGTTTCCATTCCATACTACCCATTGCATCTTATTACGCCCAAGAAATTGAATCCGCTGCGCCCACAATTGCGACAGCGAACAAGGTGTGGCTGCATTGCTTGCTTTCTTTTGCTATCGCCCTTTGGATTTGACAGCCCTGCCGAATCGCATCGTTACAGAGAGCCACGCCATATACAAAGAACAAGGCGGCGCTCGTTCCACGCTATAGCTACCAGTGGCTGTATTCACAATCTCACCTACAAACACAAAACGTCAAGAACCGAAAACGAAGCCAGCCAACTGGCTTGTTCTTCTGTCATTGCTTGTCGCTGGTGTTTTGCTTGACTGCCCTCTTATCATTGGCTACTGGTGCTGCAAGCTCTCCACTCATCCACTCACTCCATTTCGCCCACAGTCTGCTAACTCGCCTATTTTCTTTCTTTGCGACTTGCTAGCCCTCTAGAAAGACGTCTTCTTTTCAGCAACCCACCGCTTCGCTTCCTCCTAGTGCGTACGCACAGGACGGCTCGTATCACCCGGCCCAGTCCGTGACCTCATCTCCTGCTCTCTCGACTACATCGACGGCCGACGGTGAAGACGCTACTTCGTCTCCTCTTCTCCCCTCGCTTCCTGCGCCAGTGCTTTCGGAACGTGTGCGGGACATTCTGCGTACTCCCCCGATCGGCTCGTCCTTCCGTCCCGACGGCTTCAGCGACAACGACAACGATAGCGACGGCCCCGAACTCAGCGGCAGCCCTCGCCAGTTTGTCACCAGCTGGGGCTCTCCCTACCCCGAGTCCCAACGTGAGCAATTGCGCTACGACGCTGGCTCGTATAGCAGTAGCTCTGACATCTCAGAGTCGTCAGAGGACGAACCCATCCACCGCCTTGATATTCAAACCCCGTTCTTGCGGCCGCCGCCCGAGTTCTCGCGTTCTTCTGTCGACGCGTCGATCCTTGCTGAGGCCTCGATACTCATTAGCCGGGCCCGTAGACCCGCCCGCAGCTTGACTGAGGACTGGATTCGTCAACACACTACCCGCGACCATCCCACCGACAGCTTTCTGTACCTCAGCGACACTGACGGTACTGAATCTGGCACTGCCACAGTTAGCGGGCACTCTTCGCTGAGAAGCTCATTTTCTGGTGGTCTCCGACCCCAGCTTACCGAAAATATCCTTGATACCCCGCGGCCGAACCGGAACCGCCCGCTCTCGCGCTTCTTAGCCAACCAGTCGCAAAAGTCTAGCATCGAGACTCTCCGAGCCCCACAAGACAACAACTCCATCATCATGGCTGCCGAAGACGGATCTAGCCACAGCTCTGTTGGCGATTCCAACGAGAAGCCGCTTCCGTCTGTTCCCATCTCCATGGACGACATGGCCGAATCTTCTGCACCTCCGCCCGTGCCAAATAAACACCAGAGTCTATCCATCAGAGAGAGCGCACCGCCCCGGATTCGCAAAAAAATTCCTTGGAAGGGCAAGAATATTTTGTTTTGCCTTCCCCGAGACGATAAGAGAGGCCAACCGGGGTTTGGTAGTATGCCACTTACAGCCCACCAAATAGAACGCATCTACAAAGAATGGCAAGAGTTGGGCTACAACACCGAGGGATGGGCCCTGGAAACGCCAGATTACGGCCATGATGTGGCCGACGCCGCCCAGAGTCGCACCGACTGGCCTGCGCCGGACGATGTCGTTGCCGAGCGTAAAAACGTCTCTTACAAAGTGACGCTTCCTGATCTCGACTGTAAGATTTCTGTTTATCGTCGACTAGGGTTTCTCATTGTACTAACTGTTTATAGCATGGGCCAAGTACACTGCCGATCTACAAGAAGCCAAGCTTCGCGCGCTCGGCGTTCTCACTGCTTCGGAAAGTCCCCGCCCTGTTGCGCCCTCGCCTGTGCCGTCTCTAATGGCCCACCGTCGTATCTCCACCATGCAGCACCCCGGCCAGGTCTTTTCACCACCGATTCCGACCTCTTCGGCCGGCAGCTTTGGCTTCCCTCCGCCGTTTAACCGCAACTCCATGGTGCCTAGCCCGGGCCTTAACTCTGTCCCGACGCCTGTTTCCATGGGCGGCCACCCCGGAAAGTACGCGCGCCAGTCAATTTCTATTCCATCGGCACATTCGCCATTCCAAATGGGACAACCTTCTCCCAATTGGGCTCAACAGACCATGATGATGCATGGTATGCAGCGTGTTGAGTCGCCTCTTGGATTCCACGGCATGATGTCGCCTAGCTCACCGTTCCAGCCTACCGGTAGCCCGGCTTTTAACCTGCATCAGCGCCACCAGTCCATGCAATATCCCATGATGACTCAGCAGTACCACCAGCCCATGCAAATGCCCTCTCGTGGCACGCCGATAATGCGGGAGATTGTGCATGAAGAGGAAGAGGAGGAAGAGGAGCCTGCTCAGGAGCCTGTCAAGGCTGAGAGCTCGCACAACCAATCTCGTGCTCAGCAGCCCGAGGACGAGGAATACCACCTTGAGAAGCAGTTTATGAAAGATCTGGAACATGCAGACTACAACCCCAACAACGACGACATGGGTGGCCTTGCCAAGCAGTCTGTCAATGCCTATGTTCCTCCCCACAACCGTCAACAGTCGGTCCAGTTTTCTCTGCCGCCTACGCAGTTTGCCAGCAACAACACTGTCTTGCACCACCCTCGGCCTCACAGCCGCGGCCACTCACTTGCCAACAACTACTACGATGATGACAAGGCAAACGATAACTCCGAGGAAAACAGCCTGGCGAACCAGCTACAGTCAATGACCGAGACTGACTCTCGCCATTTGAATACCGAGTATGCGGAGACAGAGACCAACCCCAGTGCTGCCAATACTCCTGCCCCTGCTTTCAACTTTGATAAGCATGTAGCCTCTCACCAGCACTCATTCTCCACCATTAGCAACCCTTGGAAAGATGCCCCCTCTGCCAACAAGCACACCTCTGAGTCCAGTCATGGTAGCAAGGCATCGCTGTCCAAACTCAATGTTGAAGCTCCCGAGTTCAAGTTCAATCCCACCAACACTTTCACACCTGGTGGTGGTTTCAACTTTGGTACTGCAGTGACCACCCCTAGCTTTGACCCATTGCAGGCTGCCGCGGCTTCGGCTCAGGATACTCCCAAGATCAATCCCGCTGCTGCAGCCTTTTCTCCCTCTCAAAGCGAATTCAACTTTTCGTCATTCCGTCCCGATGCTCCCACCTTTACTCCGTTCCACCCTGGCTCTTCGTCACACACCCAAAGCGGACACTTTAACGGATCTATCTTTGGTAGCGTTGACATTTCTGAAGACACTGGCTCTACTAAGAAGTCAAAGGCCCTTCCGACATCGATTCCCGAGGAGGCTGACGAGAATGATGACAAAGATGAGGAAGACGATTTGGTTGATGCCGATGGCCGTTCAAAGAACGATACCCGCGTCAAGCGTGCTCGTGCATTTGAGTTTGGCGAGAAAAATGAAGAGGGCGATTCTGTCCCTCTGTTTGCCGACCCCAAGGATGAGCCGATTGCCGTTATCGACGCTTCAGATAAGTCAGATGTAGAAACTGAGACGGAGGTTACTGAGAAGCCAGAGGAAAATACTGCCACTCCTGCTCTGGATACCTCCATGACTCTTAGCTCCGGAGTCCACTCTGAACTGGCGGACACGAAGCCTAGCAGCACCAACAGTCCCTCTGTGGAATCTGTCGGCCAGCTTGCTGCCAACTGGGCACCGTTTGATCTTGACACCAAGCAAGATACTGCCGCTGTTGGCGAACCTCGTCCCTTTGATGAAAACTGGACTCCTGCTCCGGCCAAGATGACACACAAGAAGTCACTTTCGGTTACTGCCAAGGTCTTTGTTCCCAAGGATGACTCGCAAGATAAGGAGTCAGAGTCAGAGTCGGAGTCGGAGGAAAAGACTCCTGTTCCCGAAAACTTTCCCAAGGAAATTGCTTCGGAACCCATCCCGATTCCAACTGCTGTTGCCAATACCACTCGCCGGATGGACACTCCACCTTTTCCCCCACCTCGTGGCCTCATGGCTTCTCGCTTTGCCTCTCCTCCTCGCAGTCATGAGGCTTCGCGTTTTGCTTCTCCCGCGCACGACTCTGTCTCTTCTGGTGACCTAGAGGAAGAGCTTGAAGATGGCGAGCTTCTGGACGACTTTGAAGATGAGACGGAGCACGTCAAGACCGGTCTTTCAGCTGCCACTGTTCCCGGAAAGGAGCCCTTGCCTTCATTTGAGGAGATTGACGACATCATGAACCACATGAACACTGTCGATCCTACAATGGGTGTTCATAGATTGGCTCCCCGGTGGAACCATGGCAAATCCAATCGCCACATGTCTCTTGCTGCCGTTACTGGCATCTCGCCCTTTGCCATGCAGGATACTGACTCTCAAGACTACCACAGTGGAAGCTTCAGCCCATCCCGCAGCAACCAACCGATGTACAATGACGAGGGGCTTGAGAACCCCTTTGTGGACCCCACCTCGCAGCGGCACTTCCTTTGCTGGCCCAATTCGTTGCCTTAACAACAATGACAACGAAAGCGAGCCCAACAGCGACTGGGACGGTACTTTTGCTGAGGACGAGGAAATTAAACTTGCTCCCCGTGCTGCCTTCTTTGATGGCCGTGTGAACCAGCTTGTCGATGAGGTTCTGGCCAGCCGCCTTCAACCTTTGGAGAAGGCTCTGGCCAACATTCAAGGTTCACTGCAGGCCACTACTTCGCGCCATATTAGCCGCCGTAGCCGGCGCAGTCTCTCTGGCGAGATTCAGCAGAGCGATGCCGATGACGAAGACGAGGAGCCTGCTCTTGCTCTTAGCATGAGCCCGATCAGAGAGAAGCGTGCGGACATTATCCGCAACGCTGTGGCGGAAGCACTTTCGCAGCACGCCAATTTCATGTCCCAGACTGATGGCAACAATGCTTTGATGCAGGCTATTGAGAGTCTCAAGGTCCAGATTGCCTCGCCTACTCGTGCCATTACCATGGGCGATGAGACTTCAAAGACGACGGAATTGGAAGCTCGTGTTCGTGAGCTCGAGCAGCGCCTTTATCTAGAGGAAACTCGTGCTCACAAGGAAATCAACGAGCGGCGTGCTGCCGAAGACCGTGTTGCTGAGCTTGAACGCAACCTACAGTCTGTAGAGTTGCGTCTTGAGACGGAGATGTCTCTTCGCTCTGCCACAGATGCTCGTTGTGCCGACTTTGAGGCCAAGCTTACCCATGAGTCGCACCGAGTTTCAGAGGAAATTGCTCTGCGTCGCGTTGCGGAGGACAAAGCTGCTGAAAACCAGCGCCTGTTAAACGTTTCAGCGCACGAAGAGGCCAGACTCCGTCTCGTTAGCGAGGAGAGGGAGGTCAAGATTCGATCTCTGGAGCAGGCGTCCAACAACTCAGTCATGCAGATGCAGACAAAGTCTGCAGATACTACTCGCCTGTCTGCTCTCGAGACTGAGGTTGATGCTCTGCGCAAAGAGGCCCAGATGTGGCGTTCCGAGGCTGAAAGTAAAAATGGGCAGGTTCGCCGCCAAGAAACTCAGCTCCAGGATGCTCGTGACGAAAGCACGCAGCTACAGAGAGTTTTGGCCTCGCTAAGTGCCCAGATGGAGGAGAATGAGCGGATTCGCGAGAGTTGGAGAAGCAAGTTCATTTCTCTCCAGGAGGACATGTCTGCTGCTACCCATAAGATTACCGAAGACACTGGTCGCCGCGTCCGCCGTGAACAGGCTCTTCTGGCTCGCCAAGAGGTTCTGGATGCCAAGCTGCAAGCTGAGGCTCGTACACGTGAGCGTCTTGAGCGGGAGCTGGAGCGTCTGGAAGGTGTTGAGCGCCAGGGCATGCGTGCTATTAATGACAACAAGCATCTAGAGGAGGTAGTTAGTCAGCTGCGTAGCGAGAACAACAAGCTGCAGCAGGCTGTGAGCCACCACCAGCGCGAATTTGAGGAGGCCCGTGAATCTGGAGCTAGTGAGGTTCACCGCACGCGCATGTCGCTGCAGAACCAGCTGGACCAGGCCAACAACCAAGTCAACTTTGTCCGTGTTGAACTCGAAGAACAAATGTCTGTTTTGCGCGCCGAGCTCGACTCTGTCAAGATGGACGCTGATGCTTCCAAGGCCCAAAGCGAGATGCTCGTCGAGGAGGCTAACAACAACCAGGCACACATTGCCCGCGAAGTCAGCAAGAAGTACTCGGACGAGATTGAGGATTTGCACACCAAGTACCAGCACAAGATTTCTGTCATTAGTGACGAGGCCCAGGTTCGCGAACAGCAGCTGCTAGAGCGTCTAAGCTTGTCGACGTCCAAGACGGAACATCTACAGGACCGCATTATTCACCTAGAGGAGAAGCTGGACATTGCCAAGCAGGCTGCCATTGCTGCCGCTCAGAGTGCTCGTGGGGGAGCTGCCGCCGCCGCCGCCGCCGCTGCTGCCTCTTCTACTGCTGCCACCCATGTTGCTCCTTTGGTTCCCAGGGCCGTTCCTGCTCCCGTATCTCGCCGCGACGAGCTTCCCGAAAAGATTTCACCGCAGGCTCTGCGCGAGTCTATCATGGTCTTGCAGGAGCAGCTCCAGGCGCGTGAGCATCGTATTGAGGAGCTCGAGGAGGAAATTAGTAAAATTGACCCGGAAGTCGAGTCCAAGATTACTAAGCGCGATGACGAAATCGTGTGGCTGCGTGAGCTTCTTGCCGTGCGTCACAGCGACCTCCAGGACATTATTGCCGCTCTGTCTTCTGGTACCTACGACCGCGAGCGCATCAAGGATGCCGTCATTCGCCTGGAGGCCAACCTGCAAATGGAAGAGCAGGAGCGTGAACGTGCGATGAATGGCGGGTCGGCGATAAAGCTTCCCCTCCTGGCAAAGACACTGACAGACGCAGCGACGCCGAGAGTGGCCCAAGCCGTAGGCCCGTTGGCAGCGGCTTGGGGCAATTGGCGCAAGGGACAGCCGGCGTTTGCAAGCATGATGGCTGCCACTGGTAGTTCTCTGTCGACAGCTACAAGCTCATTGTCTACAGCCAAGAGCTCATTGTCCACTGCCGCCAGCTCCCTGTCGGCTTCTAGAGTCAGTGCCACGCTGCCCAAGCAAAGAGCTACGACTCCCGTACCTTCAGCAGCCCCAGCGCCTGCGGCTGAGATCAAGGCTTCCACTCCCTCCGCTACTTCTACCCCAGCCGTGGCCACGCCCCACCGCCGCCGCCGCCGTGGCTGCCACCAACGGCCTTCTCAGCGGTCTCCTCACCCCGCCAACATCTGGCAGCCGTCTGCTGACGACGTCCAGCCGCGTAATTTCCGACGAGCGGCAACGGCCGCCCCGTGCCTCTAGCGGCGACGTTTTCTGCGTCGTCGGGCGACGATGAGCCGCAGCCTACTGCGTTTTCCAGCAGGGCGTCGGTTACATCAGGCGTTCAGATGCCCATGGAGCGCACACGGGCGACATCGACGTCGACGGTGCGGATCCACGGGTCGCCGCCGCGCACGCCGCCGATTATGCAAGCGAGTGGATATGACTCGGATGCGCAGTCAACGGGATTTGATGACCATGACTTCTTTGAGGATTAGTTTGACGAAGAAGACGTGTTGATTTGAGCTGTGATTCTCGGAGTTTTAA
>JACYXV010000537.1:0-13293 GCA_016859225.1 Thielaviopsis cerberus | reverse complement strand
GCATCGAGTCGCGCTTGGCCACGGGAGCCGGCGCAGGCGAAGACGTCACCGAGGCCGGGTGGGCACCGGGCGCAACCTCAATGGGAGGCTGGTTGTTGTAGACGCTCTCCAGGTCAATCTTGGCCGGCAGATCCGACTTGCCGTCAATCCACTCCTTGGCGCTCTCGGCAGGCTTCAGGCCAATGGCCGGGGGGTACAGATCGGACTGGAAGGTCTCGGCACGGCGGGGCACAGTAAAGGAAATGGGCTCAATGTACATGTCGTTGACTGTCTTGTAACCGCGCATGACTTCGTTCTCGTGCACGTTGATACCTCTGCGCGGAACAAAGGCAACACCGCGCTGCGGATCGCCCGACTTGTACTCGCTGAGGAACTCAAACTTGTCGGCTTCGTACTCAAAGTAGCGAATGTTGCCGTCACCCTTGCCAGCCAGGTACAGGCAGTTACTGCCTTCGTCCCAAAAGGGCATGCAGACACCCGAGATGGAGTCGAGCATGGTGAAGCCGCCAATGGGCTCCTCGTTGCCGGGCTCCACAGGGCAATCTGGCGCTCGCTCATCTTGGAGAAGCCAGTGGTGGCAAAGCGGTTGTGCTCGCCCATCCACACGACTCTGCTGTTCTTGGCACCGGCGTGGCCGGCGTGCTGACTAGCGGGCTTCTCCTGGCGCGTATCCCACACGGTAATCTTCTTGTCGCGCGACGTTGTGGCCATCAGGTGCCCGAGGCGTTCCACGACATGCTCTGCACCAGGTCGTTGTGGCGCAGAGTGTAGGCCGAGGAGCCCGACTCGACGTCCCACACTTTGACGGTGAAGTCACCTGAAGCCGAGGCCAAAATGCCATTGGCAGCGGGGTTCCAAAGGACGTAGCCAACCTTGCGCGTGTGGCCCGACAGCGTAGCGACTGGCGCGATGCTGGGCACATCTTCGGCGTCGGTATGCAGGGTAAAGTCCTTGGGCACCTCCCAGATGCACACCTTGGCGTCGTCCGAGGCCGAGGCAATGACATGGTCGTTGAAGGGATTCCAGTCGGTATCAAGGACGGGGCCGGTGTGGCCGCGGAAGAGGGGGATCTGGTCGGGAAGCTTGCCGCGCTCGTTGACGGGAATGACGGCAAAGGCACCGCCACCGCTGGACTCCCAGTTGACGGAGAGGAATTCGGGGTTGGCCTGTGGGCTGAGGTTAGTACGGGGTAGAAACAAGAAAGTGAGTGGCTGGGAAGCCAAACAAGATATTTTTTTTTGGCGGATTTGACGTTGGGGGAAGCTGGGATCGCGAGTCAAGACAGCCGAGAATGCAGAGCCAAGCTGCCCGCGGCCCCTGACTGATTAGTCGCGATCTGAGCCAGAGGCCTCTGTCCCAGCAGCACCACTACGCAAAGCTGCGGCCAAATGGACGAGTAGAATCTCCACAGGCTAAAATTTCAAAAGAAAAAGCAAACTCAAACTCACCTTGACCAAGTTGGAGTCCCAGGCATTGCGGCTGATGTGCAGGTTATCGTAGCAAAACTCCTTGCGCGTCGACTTGCCAAAGACGTGGCCTAAGCTGGCGGTTAGCGTCTGGAGGGGCGCTGGGCTAGTTGGCGCAAACAAAGCAGAGACAGGCCGATTCAATTGTACGCGATGGGTGAATCATATAACGGTAGAAGAAATGAATCAAGGCAATGCGACTTACGGTACTTGGACGCTCGCACAAATCTGCCCGACATGATGAATGGATGTGGATGGCTGGCGGGTTGTTTTTGAAGCGGTTGGGATATATGGATGATGGTGTAAGAGCTTCCACAGGACAGAATGAAGAATAGCCAGGCCCGATGGATAGGCTTGATTCAATTGATATTGGTTCGACGGCGACCGGAGCGGAGAGGGGGGGGACGATTGTTTAGAAACTATGGAGGAAGAAGAAAAAGAAGGGGGCAGTGTTTCCTTCTTTATTTGAAAATCGGGCAGCCTAAAACAGGAAAAAGAACGGATGGTATTCAGAGATGATGAAAGAGTGAGACGGCGGCAAAACAGAGGGGAAAAGAGCGAAACAAGTACAAAAGAAATTCGTGGATAAAACGTCAAAGGTAGAGAGAAAAGAAAGATGATTGAAGCGAGAAGTGTGAGTAAATGTAAAAGGCCAAAAAAAGAAGGAAATAGTCGGATAGGGGGAAGAGGCTAAAGCCACTGGAAAAGTCGAGATATTGGTGGGTTTCTGGCGTTCTGTAGCTCACCAAAGACAAAGCATGTGGGGCGGGAGCTTGAAAGCTCTATAGAGCTTCTAGCCTTATGTGGCTCCACCAAAAATTGCGGGCACTCCTGAACGCTGTGGCACCCAATTTCGAAAAAATGGGGCCTCTGAATTGGGGGGGCTTCACTGCGCGCTGCTCACTACTATAGACAATAACACAAGGCACAAGGCACACTGAATAAGATAAGCCCATTGTTCCTGAATCAAGACTGTGCTCATGCATTACATTGCATTGCATTACATTACATTACATTATTTCTGCTGCACTTTTGCAAATCTCTCTGTCACTTCTCTCCTCAACCGTCGTTTCTTTACCCGACACCCGGATCTCCTGGAAGCTTGAGAAAAAAAAAAAAAAAAAAACCCCCGGCTCGTTTCTTGTTTAGTTCATTCCTCTCTATAAGCTTGCTTCTTTCGTTTTGTCGGTCCCCTGCGAAGCTCGAGCTTCTTTTGTTCCATGACTATTCTATTAGGGTTATACAAAAAGCGTCGTGGCTAGCCCAACTGTAGCGGCTTGCTTGGCTTAGGCACCTAAGCTGGGGGGCCCAGAGCTAAACGCACTAACTTGCTGGAGTCAGCCCTCTTTGTTCCTGAATTTCTCCTTTTCCCCTGTCAATCGTATACCCTGCTTTTATTGCTCTCCTGCAGCGCCCGCTAGAAACACCAGGCCAAACAAGCAGAGCAAAGCAGATCAAGGCAGGGCAAATCAAGGCAAAGCAGATTAAGACAGGGCAAATCAAGGCAAAGCAGATTAAGACAGGGCAAATCAAGGCAGAGCAGATTAAGACAGAGCCAACAGATCAACAGATCAACGCATAGCAGAACAGCTACCTATGCAACGCACCCTTATCGTGAAACACGCCCATCCCATCCCCATTCATGCCGCCGCGCTGCATATCAACTCAACCTGTCTTGTACCCTTCCATCCATCTCGTGAAACAGCACCGCCAAAGCATCAAGAATGCCGGCCCAGCCTAGCCAATCCTCCTCAAACACCCTGCCTATGCTTCCATGCTATCTACCAGACTATCGCATCATGGACGCTGACCTTGACTTGACCTGCCTACCCTGTATGCCCGCCGTCCAGAGCTATGCTATGCAAGTCCTTGATCCGCCTTCATTCTCCATGTCCTCCCTTGCCCTGCCCTCTCGTTACTTGCTTTGTCACAGACTGTGTTTCTTTTGTATTTATCACTTGCTACTTGTATGGGTGGGTAGATGCATGACCTTGCGTTCTTGTCATGGTCTCTACCACCAAATAAAATAATGGCCCCCTGGGCTTCCGTCACAAGCCAGCCTGTCTAGCTCATTGACGTGTCGCACACATTTCATGCCTCACTTCCCTTGCTCTACTTCTAATCTCCTGACTAGTTGCCTCGTCGCCAATCCGTTTCCCACCGGATCGACAAGTCACACTTGGAAAATACAAATCGGGCATCAAACTCAGTGTCAAGAAACAGCGGGATATTAAAGTAAACAGACTAGTAGTAGAATGAAAAAAAAAAAAAAAACAAGAATAAACAAAGTGTTTGGCAATACTAATAGTAGCCGTCAAAGATTTCGTTTTCGACAGGCCAATAATAAGAATTCGGACCCGGGAACTCCCTTGAGAAAGTTGGTGACAGTATCATGTCCATAGACAGAGAAAATATAACAGTGAAAAAAAGAATGAATAGTGTGTACAGCAAAAAAAGAATCAACAACGGGGCAACAAACTCCGCGACTCCAGCCAAAGAAAGCAAGGGAATGATGACGGGGAAACAATAGAAACAAATAACAAACGCCCTAAACAAGCTAGGCAAAAACCAGTATATCCAAAAAGAGACAAAAAAAAGAACAAAAAGAATATCAAGAGGGGGAAAACAGAAGAAGAAGAAAAATAAGAAACCTACATCACGCTCTTGTTACGAGAGTGAGCATTGTGCCGCGGATCGTTCGCCCGGCGTCGCATCCCATCTTCCCGCTTCAACACCAGCTCGCACCACTTGCTTCTCTTGGGCGCCGCCCCATCTTCCTCCGCTCCTGTATCCGGCCGCCCAATAATCTCCACCAACGCCCGGATCCACGCCTCCTTCTCCAGCGCCGTGTCGGCATAAAAGTCAATCACCTCCCCATTGTTAAACCGGATCCGGAATCCCTCTTCAACAAACATGTAACCATCTTCCTCCTCGGCAAACGCCGAGCGCCGGCGACGGCCGCCCTTGCCCGTAATTTCCTTTTCCACCAAAGACCGCCGGTCGTTAATCAGCCGCTTGGCGTTGGCCAGGTTGATGGTAGCACGAGGCTGCCGAGTGGCTTCATGGAACGCAGTCAATTTGGTACCAACAAGCTTAAAGTAGCGCCGGCGCCAGTACGGGCAGTCACCGCCCTGCTGGCTAAGGTAGCCCTCAAAGCAAGTCGCCAGACGCTCTTCCGCCGCCTTCATCTCACGGATACATGAGTTCATGCTCTTGGGCATGTCCTCATCACTCGAGCCCTTGGGACGGGGTACAAACAACAGCTGCAGCTCTAGCTTGCCAATCTTGTACGGTGCCCGGCGCACAACGCCCGTGTTGCCACGCTTACTCTTGACACTGCACGCAAAGTTGGCCTCCTCTTTGGCCCATTCATTAAAGCACGCAACCTCGGCCAGGTACGGACGGCCAAAGCAGCGGTTCTCGTGATCTTTGAGACACACGTACGACCGCGCAAAGCTGCCGTCCTCAGCCGCAAGGGGAGACAGCAGATCCCACGCCGTGGGTGCGATAGAGCGCTGTTGCTTGGCCTGCGCCTCCTGCTGTTCACGCATAAACCGCTCCTCCTCTTCGCGCATGCGCGCCTCCATCTCCTTGCGCTTCTTGGGGGAGGCAAAGACACGACTAAAGGTCGAAGTCTTGGCCTTGGTCATGCGGATAGGCACGACCGGAGCTGGAGCACGCTGAACAGGCTTGTCAAGCTTGACGTTCAGAGTCAGCTGGAATTCAAGATCGTTGGGAACAACAAGCTCAAACTCTTGGCCAATGGGTGCATTGCGAGCCAGCTCCAACCAGGCAGTCGTGACACAGTGGACGCCGTTATCCAGGGTGAGGCTGAACCACGTGCGCTCATCTATATTCGGTTAGTACTGACGATAAAAAAAAGTAAAGGGAGGCAACGACATACTCTTGGGAATAGGCAGGTCGAGATCCTTGACGCCCATTACCTTGACAAAGAGGCGGCCACGCTCGCCAGCCTCCTCGGTGGCGAGCTCCGATTCCTCTTCAGCAAGAGGGTTAAGGGTGGCCTGGGCATTGCTCTCTTGGCCGGGCATCGGCGGAACCGCGCCCGTGGCAGCCGTCACCATCGCACGCGATCTAAGACTGCGCTGGCGCTTGGCGTTCCACGGCTCGACAACGCCCCACGACTGCGGCCGGTTGTCCGTCTTGGTGGGCGAGTTGCCAGCAGAGCGAGTCTTCCACGACTCGGCCTCGTTGTCCTTGTCGCTGGCAGAAACTAGCTTCGTGTTTTGGCGCATAAGATAACCACGCTTTGGGTAGCAAACCGGAATGTTAGCAAACGTTGACGAATGGGGGGAGATTGGCGCGGTAGGTTGTTCTACTCGCAGCGTTCTTCTTGATTGACCCAGAAGTTTGCCTTGAAGACTTCCGGGCCGTTGCTTCGCTTGAAGACGTCCGGCCTCGTTTTGATAACCCGGAGGATCTACGTGTCGACGCTAGTCGGGACGTACGTCGTGGTGTTCCACTGGAAACAAGCGACGAATATGGAAATCTCTTTTGATGTAAGCGGTTTTCAAAAGCTACCTTTTGGTTCTCCATGACACGGTCAAAGTCTTTGTCAAGGCTCAGGCCAGTGTCGAGATTCAGGGTGAGACTCCGTTTCTTAAAGCTGGGATGTCTCTCGAGGTAGTCCCCAGTCTTTCCCTTTTCAGTACCTGCAAGATCCTGTTCAACATTAAGCATCTTGCTCAGGCGCTCACGGTCACTGTCGGAAATCTGAGGAACATCAGGAACCGGAATCTCGCGACTGACAATGCGTCTCTGTTCGCGCATCGCTGCAATGTCAGCAGGCGTAGCCGAGGGGCGAGTTTTGAGGGTTGAGCCCGAGGCCTTGATCGTAGCCTGACGTTCAGGAATAGCTGGTTCCTCGATTATCGGAACCTCGGGCTCGGGGGTCAGGTCATCAGCTTCGTCGTACTCCTGGTACTCCTGCTCAGTAAGCTCGTCATCCTCAAAGACAGAGCCGTCGTCAATGGGGTGGTGGATGACCGACTCAGGCGAGCTGGGTCTATCGTGCTCATGCTCATCGTTAGTATAAGCACTAGTTTCGTACACGCTAGGCTCACCCCAGCCAGTACCGTCGTACTCAGGCTTGGACAGAGTCCGAGGAGGAGTACGAACGCGCTGGCTCTGATTGGGGTGTTGGAGCTGAGTCTCGGCAGTAAGTTCAATTCTGGGAGTGGTTTCCAGCGGATCGTCTGGGCGAGGCAGCAGAGGAGCATTCAGAGCAAGCTTGGGCTGGCACAAGTCAATCTCAGTCTGAGTGGGAGTAAGCATTGACGTAAGGCCAGTGTTAGACGTCTCGCGGGTGACAACGCTCTTGTCCGAGTCAACGTTTGACGAGAATTGGCTAGTTGTGTCGCACTCGGCGCCGGTAAAGTCGCCACCGTCCGTCTCGGCATATGAATCATCCGTGTACATGTCATAGACACCGTTACGGTGAATCACAACCGAGTTCTCGGCCTCGGTCATCTCATCGTCAGTAACCAGCTCAGCCAGGTCACGGCGAATAATCACACTACCGCCCTCTTCCTCGTCGTCATATAACATGGAAGATTCTTCAGCGATGGCATTTGACTCGGCATCCAGTGAGAACTGAGCCGAGTGAGAAGTGGTGGGGCGGTAAGGGCTAGAGCTGGGCGGCGGCGACGAAAAGTTATAGTCGGACTCGCGAGTAGGGGCCTTGTCAGTGGTGTCAACACCACGCATGATAGATTCGCGCGTCAGAGGTGGGAGGTCATAGTCGGATAGAACGGATATGTCAACGTTCTCATCAGAACCACTCTCGTACTCCGAATCTTGGTAGCTAAAGTCATGGTGGCGGGCATCACGGAGTTGCTCATCCACATCTTCATGTTCATTTTCCGGCTCTGTATGCTCGCGATAGTCGTCGTGAGACTCTTCGTAGTGGTCGTGGTCGGCATCGTCGTCTTCATGGTGGTCATCCAGGGACTCATCATCACGAGGATCCTCCAGCATGGGAGAGGAAGACCGCTCAGATGCCGACAGTGGCTCAGCAGCAGGAGCAAGGGTGGCAGGGGGTAAGTGTTGGGGTGTAGGAGTAAGGGATTCGCGAGCAGTACCGATGCTAGTACGGCTAGGAGGAGGTGGGGCAAGAGCATCAACACCGTTAATGGTCTCAGTCAGTTCGGAATCAGTCATGTCAGACACGCCACTGTGGTCCATCATCGAAGATTCGGCAGAGCCATGCTCAATTGACTCGTGAATAATAGACTCATTCATGGAAGACTCTTGGTCAAAAGAATCATCAGGCATCTCTGAAATCTCCTCCTCAACGTGGTCATCAGCCATCAGAGCAGGAGAAAGGTGAGCTTTACTAGACCCCTCTGCTTCCTCTTCCTCTTCTTCATCTTCATCTTCCTCATCGATATCAGACGACGGCTCAGGAGCCGATTCCTTAATCTGTGGTGGGGCTAGAGAAGCAGAAGAAAGAGCAGCAGTAGCAGCAGCAGCAGCCTGAATATCCACATGACTAGGGGACTCGGGGGCAGACTGAAGCGCATCCGACTCGGGGGTTTCGACTTTATCACGGCCTCCCGCACGACGGAGACGGCGCTCTCTCTGCTGTTCAGCAGCAGACTTGCCATCGTCGGAAAGCATCATAAGCTTCAGACGCTCCTCGAGGGGCATCTTGCTGTGGCCAATCACGCTACTGTTGTGAATGTCGCTGTTTCTATGAGGGGGAGGCGCGGGCAAGCTACGCTGAGCACCCGTAATTCTTTCGCTGGCAATGGATGTAGGCGAATTGAGACTTGAAGGAGACTGGGCGTGGTTGAGCTCGCGGCCAGGAAGAGGAGGGAGCGGGCGGTGGTCGGTAGGGCCTGATTCGGTCCGTTGCTGCAACTGGCGACCGGCAGCAGCAGCGGCAGCAAAACTATTAGAGCCATATTCATAGCGGTTATGGCCTTCCTCAGCGCGAGGCGTCGGGGGGGCTTTGGCTACCGGCATGCCAGCCTTCACTGCCAGGGGGCACTACAGGCGTCTTATCTGTGTCTTCTAGAGAAGCGTCGAAGCTGTCCTCGGGGTCGTCATGACGGTATAGTTGGTCGTCATAATCCTCGTCATCGTCATCAACATAGCTGCCCTCGTTGGATTCGGTGTCAATGGACGAGAGATCTGGAGTCGCCATTTCATATTCATTGACTTGCGGCGGCGCGTTGTCAAAGGTAACGCTCTTGGCGTGTCGGTGAAGCGTCCGGTGTGGGTTACCAATATCTTCAAGAGTCCATTGGCCAGTTTCCTCGTTGAATGAGCTCTTGAAGCGCGTCGTCGATAGCGACGACTTGATGGGCGACTGGTCGCGTCTAGGTGTGTTTGAGTTGACGGGTGAACGCGCCTCAGGAGTCGAAGCTGCAACAGGTGGCGATCCTAGAACTGAATCGGGAGTAGATGAGGCTCCTGCTGTTGACGAAGGGGCTGCTGATGGTTGTTGTTGGGCAGCATTTCTAGTTGAATTCAATGAAGACATGGAAGCGGCTCCACGAACGTGGCCATGAGGCCGTGGGCCAGCAGCTGAGCTCTGGCTGCGCTGATGGGTAGGCCGACGTTCTGGCGAGCGCAGCTGGTTGGTGTTTTCAAAGTTTGCCCGAATAGCGGTGCAGGCAAAGGCATTCGCTTGCACCTTAGCAAGAGGCCGCTCAATGTAGTGGACGCGAGAAGGGTCGTACTCCTGCTTCTGCTCCAGAGCAAGAATATTAGAGTTTTTGACTCTGGAAGCCTTCTGCAGGCGTTCGAGCGATGAGCGACGCATGGGCGATGGCGATGTGTTGATGGAAACGCCGTAGAGAAGGGAATTCTCGCTGACCGAGTTGCGATTCTGCCAAATGGGGCGTTTTGGGGGGGAAGCAGGCGCCGTCGTCAAAGTCGAAGTCGAAGCCGTCGAAATGGGCGTTGGCGATGAAGTCAAAGACGTCGTGTCAGAGGCAAGAACCGTGGCGTTGGTATTGGCGTAGGCGTTGGCTCTGGCGTTGGCACTGGCAGCGAAAGAGGTAGGCGAGGCCTGAAAGGGCGAAGAGTCGGGGTTGAGGCCCATAGTACTACTCTGAAGGTGTGGAAAGGTCAAGGGGTTAGATTAACACCGCCTTCTCTAGGGATGGAAATTGAAAGACAGGGAAGCGATGCTCAATATATACAGTGCATACCTTTGAGGTTTGGTTCCAGCTGGGGGAATTCCGACCTTTCTCTCCAGGCGAAATTTCGCTCAAAGCTCGAGCTACAGTGGGAGACGAGGTAGCAGAAGGGGCTTTTTTTCTTGGGGGAGTCGAAAAGGACGCTGAAGGCGATTTGTTGATACGCAAAGGGTGAACCTGGGTTAGTTGAAGTTAGAATTAGCCTTGATTTTTTTTTTCTTTTCTTGTTTCTTTTAGGAGCCGCAACCAAAGAACAGACATGGAAAACGAAATGACACAGGTCTTGTCCCTATTTTTTGGGTTGTTTTTGTTTTGTTCCCTGTTGTTTCTTTCTTCAGGGCAACGACGGCCTGCAGCGATGTAGGGACATGCTGCATAAATGCAAATCGAAACAAACAACCCATTATGTCTCTATGTCTGTCTGGTGTACAAAACAGCATAGCAGGATCGGCAACAGAGCCCAACTAGGGGCACGCCAGAGTAGTACAGCGCCCAGCGCATAGCGTGTCACCTATTGTTGTGAGCGGCTCCAAGCAAGAACGCAAGCTAGGAGCTTAGCTGCATTCTAACGAAATCTGCTCTTTGTTCCTGTCTTGTCTAACCTGTACCATAACGCCGCCATCATGTTTATTTGACCAAAGCGCGAGCGGCATTACCATGTAATGACAAAAAGAGAGTTGACTTACTGGTTCGGTCGACGCCATTTTGAATGCCACTCAGCGCCAGCAAGACGCTGCGAAATCAAAGAAAGAACAACGTAACGTAATATCAAGGAGGTTGAGGCCGTCCACGGGGATTGGGTTCGAGTAGTGAAATCGAAGGCGAGAACAGGCCAGGTCGTGGAGATTAATGGCACTGTATGATATTGTCTGTATGTTACTGTGCTGTTTGGCTGTATGCACAAAATAATCGTCACTGCGCAGAAAACAGGTAAAGTCGCACTAAAAGCTTGCAAACTACTGGAAACTAGTTAGTTGCGCTGCCCTAACAAGGCCAAGGTTGGTTGGATTCCCAAGTTGAGCGAACAAGCGAGATATCGGGAGTTCCCTGTCTAGGTCTTTTGGCTTCTTTCAGCCTGCTCTAGTGTTGCCTTGTCTGGCCTGTCTTTCTTTCCCGTACTGTGTTTATGGGTGGGCTGGTTCGCGATAGCTGGTATGGGCAGTGTCTTGTTGTGGACGCGATGCTTGCTTGCATGTTCAGCGCAGGCGCAGAAGCAAATCTTAGGGCAAGAGTTGGTAAGCCCAGGTAAGCTAGCATTCCAATTCCAGCCCTCGCTTTTCTTGGAATGATGCCTGCATAGACAATTGTAGCGGTGATTTGTGCCGATGGGCAAACGGGGAGGTGTAAATTTGCGCTGCTGAGCCAGTGTTTGGCTGAATGCAAATAAATGAATGAATGGGTCGGGTCGGGATGGGATGCAAAACAAGAGTCCTGCTTCTGGGATAAATGCAGGGCAACAGAAACGAGGTCGCAGACGAGACAATGGAAATGCAGCATGCAGCTGATTGCCTGACCATCAACCGCTAGCCTTTATGGACACCACAAGGCACAGCACAAGAGCGTCTAGTGAGATGAGATGCAGAAAATTTGATCGGTTGGACAGCGGGGGGACCTAAGCAAGACAAGGAACTTGATTTGGATGGGGGCTCGAAGACTGTGGAATTCACTCACCTGGAGCTAAAGAGAGATTGATTAATCACTTAAAAACGGCGCTTGTGCTTTGCAGGAGAGAATGAAGAATAAGCAAGGTAGAGATTGAGGCCAAGGAGACGAAGGGAACGAATTGGCCGTATGGATGGGATTTATCGTAAAGATTGAGAGTAACGAATAAAGAAGAGAAAAAAAAAATAACGAGAGTTGCTTATTTGGCAGGGAATACAAGAAGAAAAATAGCAAAGTGGAAGAATGAATGAAGGATAATAAACAACACGTCCAGCGCCCAATTAAAATCAGCCGAGCAATCAATCGGTGGTGATGATGGAAAACTGGCTTCACGAGGGTCAAAGGAGGGGAAGAAGAAGAAGAAAAGAGAAGGGGTAAGAAGGACGGAGAGGAGGAGGAGGGGAGGAGAGGACCAAGCCCAGCACGGAAAGCACAGCACAGAAAGCGAGGAAAGTACAGACAGCATAGCACAACACGGTAACGGCACAACGCAGGTACAAGTAACGGGGCGTTTTTTGTACCTTTGTACTTCTTTTTCCATGGCGCTTTTTTGTTTTCTTTATTTTGCCTGTCTTATCGAAAAAGATGCCTCATTTCTTTGTCTCCTTCTACGAAGACGCAAAGAAGGGGGACGGGGGTGTGAAGCTGTAGTTGTTCTTTGCGTTTCCTTCCATGTAAGTGTGCGGCGAGGCCAGACAAGCACGAGCTTTTTGACGCTCTTTGACACTCACTAAGAAAAACGAAGAAGCCCTTCATTCTACTGGAGAAATAGAAGATTTATCATTATTATTATTATTACTTTATTACTTTTATTATTTTTTTTCTTTTTGCCTCTTGAACGCAAACACAGCGTAGTGGATGTGGCGCGCAACGCCGATTGGTGGGGACTAAGAATGGATGTAAACAAACAACAAGGCAGGTACGGTACGTTCAGGTACACATATAATCTTTGGATCATTGCCATTCCAAAACGAAAATACCAGGCATTTGCGCGACTCTTGCTTTATTTCCCATCATGCGCTAAACACGCGAAACCAAGTCAGCTGGCGATTAGATTGGCTTGTTAGTTGCTTGAACAGTTAAAGGCCATGTTCCTGGCTTATTTCGCAACAGGGTCGCTTTGCCGTCCGTCTACTTTGACTATAAAGAACTGGGAATATCAGGCTCTTGATGATGACAAGGTTGCGCAGGGCAACTGCAGCGCTGTTGTCGCTCCTTCTATTGGCTGTGGAGAGTTAGAAAAACACAAGGGTCCACACTCATAGTCTGTGTTGGAAGCACTATTTGGCTTTTGGCGTTGCTGATTGGCTGGAGAAGCAGCCGGTGAGCTAATGTAGTCGGTTTAAGCTGCAAGCTCTTGTTTCAGCAATTGGGAAGGCTGTACTTGCTGCAAGTTATTGTAATGCATAAGATTTATGCAAGCGACGGAGGCACAATATAATGAAACAGTAGGCCACTCGTTAGCAAGGTTCAGGATTAGAGTCGATTTTTTGCTCTTTTTTTTTTTTTTTTTTGCTGACGAACTTGGACCACCATATAATCTTCATCACATGCTATTGAGCCCACGTATGTTGCTCGCCCTTGCGATCAGACGAAAGGAGAAAAAAAACCCTTCTTCTAACTGTCATGCAATTCGATCTTCCTTTTGACTCTTGGCTTGGGCTGAACACAATCTACTTGTGACCTGCCACCAGTCTCAAATGAGGCCACACCCACACGGCAGACCAACGACACGATACGACACGCCCTCTTTGATTCCTCGCGCTTAAGTACGGAGCACAACAGCAAGCAGATCTATATGGCACGGTAGAGTCTGAATATTATTGTAATTCTATTCGACAGTCTGCATATGCATAGTACTGTGATTCTATACAACGGCCTATATAGTACTGTAGGCGTGCTTGACACTATAAACAAACCTCTGCACAAAGCAAACCCCAAATAAACTTGGAGCGGTCAAAAAAAAAAAACAAAAAAAAACGCCAAAACGTAAAACA
>JACYXV010000533.1:0-13387 GCA_016859225.1 Thielaviopsis cerberus | reverse complement strand
CGAGGTCAACCTTTCAATAAATTGAGGGTTTAACGGCATGTAGTACAAGAGTTTCGTAGCTGGTCATAGGCGCCGGGGTCGGCAGGGTCAGCGTGGTCGCCCTCGTAGTAGCGTGATCTGGGCCGCTCGAGGGGAATATTGTCGCGGTGGGTAGAGCCAGAGAGGTCACGGCGATGGCCAAGCTCTGTGGCTTCCCCCGGGGGTGTTTCTGGGGTTTCATGTGGTTCCATGGTATAGCAAAAGCAATGGATTTGGCACGATGTCTTTGCTATCAAAAAGAAATTTGGACACAAACCAAAGGGAAACTGAAGCAGAATTCAGACGACGGGGGTTCTGGACTTCAAATAGACAGGCCGCTTTTCTATTGCTGTCTTACTTGGGACGGCTCCTCTGGGCTTGGCTGTGACGGCCCTGGTACGTAGAGCTTTCCTTATCCGGACAGCATTAGGGTAATGCTAGTTAGGCGACATGACCTTCTAGACCAACCACTGCTTTATTGCATCCAATCAATATCCAGCTCTTTGTGACTTGGCATTTGGAACCTCGTATGGAAGCCCCGGGGTCTAGTCTAGCAGTCCGAGCATCCGAGGAGCTGTGCCCTCATGCAAGACTCAGTGAGTTTTCAATTTTGACATGGCACCTTGGCCACACCTCAGTATATATTGGCTGCACTGACAGTTTGTAGTTATGGGTGGCCTGTATGGTGTATGGGCATGGGGGTACAGGTGTATGTTGTGCTGTTTTGGTGCTGTGTGCTGCATGGCTATGGCGGAGTTGCGGGTTACATGGCGGAATCAATTACCGTTGCGGCATCTACCAACTCTTCGCCAAGCCACCCTAAAGTTGCATCAGCTTCACCTCCTGGTATCAAGAGCCCCCGTTTCGCTTTCAAGTACCGCTTGCAGAATTCCGACAGGGCTTAGCCTCCCAATATCTTTACGTGGCGCCGGCTTTTCGCATTGGCTGCCATTCTCCATTCTTGTTGCTTCTTTTTGCCTGTTTTAACTTTGTCTAGAATGCAAGCTTGTCCGAGTGTTTTTCCCAAGGAGAGTTACTGAATTCGTCTTGGGGAGGCATCCCTTTGGCAGTTCAGCTACCTTGTTTCTATTGCTGGTGTCTTCGTTCCTCTCATTGCTGGTGTCTTCGTTCCTCCCATTGCTAGTGTTTGTTTCTTCCATCACTGGTATTTGTTGATCCGGATCTTCCAGTATAAAGTAACAACCCGATGATTCCGCGCTGAGCACAACCTGGGGCCGCCGCAGAACGGACGAAGCGTTAAAGCAGATAAAAAGGGCGCTCTGGCCCTATGTTTTGACGTGGCCGGCACACTGGCTCTTTTTTTAGTTCCTCCTTCCTATTCACTCCATCCCGAGACTACATACATATTCCGAGCATTCCCAGTCGTTTCCGCTTGGTCCGTCCGTCCGTCCTGTTGGAGCGGACGCTGGCAAGAAACCCAAACTGTCCAATGAGTTTCAAGATGAGTAATGTGGCAACTAATATGGGCATGGATTCACGGCACCAGACATGAATAAAAGATCCATACGTCAGCTCTAGACTGGCTTCTTCCGTGGTCGCGGCTGGAATCAACCCGCGCTAATCTGCATGTCTTAGGTGCAGATCCTCATAGTCAGATCTTCAACAGGCGTCAAGCTTTGACCCTAACCCTTAGGGTTAGCGCGCTGGGTGTAACCCACACGGAGAGCGGGACTCCAAAACTCCGATATAGAGGTGTTGATCCTGGGTTTATCGGGTTTAAGGTAGATAGTCTCGGCTTGCTCGCGTGCCTGACCGCTCTTGTTTTATGTTTGGGTAGACTCAAGCTCAAAGAACCATGAGTGAAATGAGGCTGAAGAGTAAAGTTTGAAGTAATGTCTCCTGGGTTGACGTGGATGCGGTCCAGCCGAGTTCCTGATTTGCCTTTTTTTTTTGCAAGACTCCTCGTTCATACATGACACCCTTGATGCAAGATCCCAATCTTTTTAAAGTATCCGAAACTGAACCCGAGCTTGAGAGAGGCAGTCGAATAGGGGAGCTGTCGGTGCTGCACAGGTGTTCAGTGTTCGTAGCAGTGGTCTTTATGGTGTACTTTGGTGTTTGGCAGTTTACATTTTACATTTTACACTCTGCACGTTTTTGAGAGGTGGATATTGACGTTGAATGCGAGTCTTTGGCTCAAGATTTGCGTATCAAACTCCTTTGATTTGCATAATGTCCCCCTTCTTCGGTGTGTACAGTCACCCTCTGAACCCCCTCATTGGTTCTCCGGTCTGCCTGGATTCTCTTGGCTTCTTCCTTCTCTTGCACTCCTGTCTCTTGGTCTCTTCTCTCTTGCACTCCTGTTTCTTGATCTCTTCCGTAACTTGATCTCTCCCCTCTCTTGCTCTCATGCTCTCATACACCCCGAGCATCTCTTCAAATCAACCTCTCTCCTTGCCTCTTTTCCAATCCATTTTCCACTTTCACTCTTGGCCAGCCCCCTTCCCTGGTTAACTTCTCTCTTCTTCGTCACCCTCGTCATCCTCATCCTCATCTTCGTCTTCATCCCACTTGAACCGCGGCCGCAACCCCAAGTCTTCTTCCTCTTCCATGACTGCGTCTTTCTGCAGGATAATCCAGCCCTCAAGCAAGTCCTCGGCCTGCAGCAACTTGTGTCTGATGGTGGCCATCTTGTCACGGTCCCTTTGCAGCCTGTGTTAGTCCGCCCGTTCAACAGTCCACTACTGATGTATCAAAACATAGTCAAAGAAAAGACTAACCTGTGTGTCACCCCATTGCTGCTGTTGCGCGCCTTTTCCAGGTACAGCGAAAGCTCGGCGCGTAGACTGCTGAGACCGGCTTGGCTGTGCAATACCATGGTGTCACAAAGAGCGCGCCAGTCAGGGTTACGCGGCATGGCAGGCCAAAGGGGTTGAGATGGACGGGACGAAGGGAGAGAGCGAGGTAGATGTCAGGCGAGATGAGTGCTGATGTTGATGTTGGCGGAGCTGGAGCTACAGAGAACAGCTTTACTTTGCTGCTATCACGATGTTCTGGCTGGCTTATATGCATGTGCCGACCTGCACGACTGTCTGAAGCCCAATTAGGCCGTAACGACTCAGCAGCGAGCGCCACTGACCTATCACCCATCACAACACCCTTTTCCCCCGCCATGGCGTGCACAGCTGCTTCATCTTGCTGCACACTTTACGGCTAGATATCTCCATTCTCGAGCCCCGATTAGCCAGCTAGCCGTTGACAACCCATCAGATCTCTGTCCGTCTGCGCCCAAGCACCCACTACCAATGTGCGTGTCGCAGCCTATGGTAGACAGCCACGTAGGCTTGTGTAGTGGCAGCGTGCACTCTGACTCGCTGTTAAATACCTTGAGCGAGCCTGACGTTCCACGACACGCATAGAAGCAGCCTGAAGCTATACAACGTGGGGTCCGGCTATAGGGCTGTTCCTTTTCTGGATGCTCCTGCTGCTACTCTATCATCACCCTCCATCACCCAACGCAACGTGGTTTACAACATGACGCCATCAGACATAAGGGTCCGCAACCCTTGTGGCCACTTGGTATAGGGTATATTAGGGTTGCGGCACCACTTCTGGCCCGAGGGGCTCGGGACGTCGTGAGCAGGTTTGGGATTGGTGGTAACTGGGCTGAGGCTGTAGTTGCTGGCTGTAGTTGCTGGTTGTAGCTGCTGGCTGTAGCTGCTGGTTGTAGCTGCTGGCTGTAGCTGCTGGCTGCTAGAGTCAGATCAGATGGAACACCAAATCAGGTCAGACATCAGATCAGACAGAGTTTCTGCCCAACAACCTTAATGCTCTAGCAGTCGCAAACATCTCGTATTGGGTTTGTGCGCGTCTGGCTTATTACGGTCTGCAAAGCATTGCTAGATAGAGAATGCCCTTTGGTCGACAGGCCCGTGACCAGAGAACCGATATAGCAGTGTATAAGCCCCAACCAGGAGCTCAGACCGAGAGGACTCCCCGGCGGTAGAAGGTGTTGAGGTAGGCAGCAGAGTTGGTAGAGGTGAGTGTTGCTGCCATAGACAAGAAGTGGAGGGTCTAATTAGGAAGCAGAGGTGAAGGGCGATGGAGAATGCTGGAGGTGTGGTGACATCACTGGTGGGCAGAGGCTAGAGCACTGTACACGCGAGGTTAGACATACCGACCAAGCGCTCAACTCACCCGTGTCTGACCAGACATTACTGCCGACCATGAAGAACACTATAGGCAAATAAGCCATTCGTATCACGTGTATGGATATCCTGTCCGCACCACCAATGTCGTAGCTGTATGGTCCCTTTGCCCTACCGATCTGTATTTCCAAGAGACGCATAGACTTGCTCACGGAGGCTTCACGCTTAGATTACACACAGAGGCGTACGCTTAGATTACACACGCATGGACTTGTACGCAGAGACTTCAAGCTTAGATTACACTTGTCAAAAAAGCCGCATCTCGTTATTTGAGCCAGCTACCATGGCGCTTTGGCTTTTTAAAAGGTAGAGAATCCGGCCGTCCTATCTCGCTGCCAGTGATCCGCATCAAGTCTATTTCTCAACCGTGGTCTTCTTGCTGTTGATGGCAGTCTGAAAGTGTCGATCTCCCGGGTCCTCTTCTCATATGTATCAACAGAAGAAAGAAACCTCTTGTTCCACCGCAGCCTGAAACAGGTTCAGACAGAAAGCTTCCAGTCTCCATGAACTGGGTTTTGTTGGCCCTCAAGCAGTCGTCCTTTTCCCCCCCCTATTGTGTAAGGACACGGGAAATAAAGTAAACTTGGGCACGGCGGTTAGACCAACGTCTGATATTCAGAGTTCAGACGACGGGGTGGTGGATTCAGAACGCTTGTCGGTGGCCGCAAGGAGCTTCCACATCAGTCACGTCAGCAAGTAATGTTTCGTCTTGCCTTTTGCACGCGCCGAGGCGTTCTTTCTGCAAGCCACAGCTGTGAACTTTACACAGTCCAGGTGATTCAAGAGTTGTCCAATGCAAGGTACAGCCTGCAGTCGGTTCGAAACAGCTGGCCGAGGGAAGAATGTGTCCATCTGGGTATACTGGCCTGTCTTTGGGCAGTAGCTTTGCTTTTGGCCGTTCAACCTTTCAACGCCATGTGTCATGTCTGTCCATCGCCTTCCGCTAGACGCAGTGCTCGCCAAAAGGCCTGTGCACCTGGCCTGTCTGTCTGTATTTGCTTGTGCCTCGTCCTTGCTGTGTTTTTAGTTTGATGGCCTGGCTGTGTTTTTAGTTTGCTGGCCTGGCTGTGGCGTCTTGGATGTGCTGGCCTGGCTATGGCGTCTTGGATGTGCTGGCCTGGGTTACTCGAGAGTCGAGTATTTTCTCGAGGTAATATCCGCCGTATCCGAGTCTGTCACGGCTGCTGTTTGTTCGACGAGGAGGCCGGTGTTTGTAATATTGATCACGTGACCTTTACCGTTGTCTACCGCCATCGACGTTTGCCACTTTGTTTCGCGCCTGTTTCTCTTTTGCTGTAATTAAATAAAGGCCTAGACAAACAGCAGACGCAGGCTGGGACGAATAAATCCAGAAAAGAAAAAGACTAGGGGAACAAGAAATCCAGGGGGCGGAGGATTTCTTCCTCCTGGCCCGAAAGGAAAAAGAAACACTGCCTTTGCTGAGAGACGTGGGCTTTCTTGTTGCTTGGGTGATGGGCCAGCAAGACTTGTAGTCTGAAAGACAAAGATCACTCTCAATAAAAACATCTCTGGTCATCACCGCTTATGAGCCAAGTCCAGCCCCAATCTCTTCTCGCCCCAAAGGAATCAAAACAGCTGACGAATTCAACCTCTTGTCCAAGCCATCACAAATCTCCTCGTCAGCTGGATTGAGTGAAGGCCGCTGCCGATCAGACTGTCGTATGAGTGGCATGCAAGCAAAGTGTAGAGGCATACACTTCAAATATAGAGACATACAAGGTCCTCTGTCGACAGGCTACCCCGACTAGCCCGCTCAGAGCTTATAGTGATCTGTAGATGGCGGTCTCTCCAGCACCAGGATGGCCTGGTCAGCTTCGAATCGCAAGCCCAAGTCCGGTTGAAGTTAGGGCCAAGTCCGGTTGAAGTTAGGGCCAAGTCCGGTTGAAGTTAGGGCCAAGTCCAGTTCAAGTTGTAGGTAGCGAGATATAATTTTCTTCGAGGGTGATGGCAGTGTCAGACAGCTGCGGGCGGCTGTCAGATGTCAGCTGTCAGACAGCTGCCAAGATTTGATATTTTTCCAGAACGCCCAACCAGCATCATCTCTGTTTTGCTAGGCAATACTTCGTCATCTGAGCGCTTCTTAGCTTCCACCGCTTTCCTGGTTCTGTAACGCAATCCACTTCTTCCTGCTCAAATGTGTCCCGATCAAGTCTTTGTGCCGTGTCGATGACGAACAAAACCCGACGCTTTGCCCGCGCCATTACCTGCTTTGGGCAACAAGGTTAACGAGGCACTAAGAGCTTGAGTTTTCTTTTCTCGTGAAGCTATCTAGCGGCTCCTGTCAAGCTTTTGCTCTAGCTTCTAGCCTCATCTGCTCTGGCGTCTTTTCTTCTCTGGCCATCTTCTCTGGCCATCTTCTCTGACCTTCTTCTCTTCCTCCCAGCTGTCTCGTCTTCTCTGACCATCTCACTGACCATCTTCTCTTCCTTCCAGTTGCCTAGCTCTCTTCCTCTCTCGGCTTGCCTCTTCTCCGGCCATTAGTCTCATTCTTCGAGCCTCTAGTTTCAGTCTTTTCATTCTCCAGGCCTCTAGCCCCTCTCTTCGCCTCTCTAGCCTGGCCTCCTCTCGCACCAGCCAAGGAAAATGCTTCTTATTAAAGACCGCCACAAGAACGGCCGGGCTGTCAACGGCCGCTAGCTTCAGGGTCCCTTTTTGCAACCTTTTTGACAATCTTCCTTTACAGTTCCTTCGTTTCCTCCTTCAAGCCCGCTGTGCTTCTTCAGGTTTGCCTGCGCTTTGTTCCTCTTGGGCCAACGCCAAGGGTCTCGATGAAGCCAGTGAGTCCCTGCTTTCTCTCTTCTGCTCTTCTGTCAAACACTTGTTCTGTTGTCCGTGTGTCTCGTTGAAGGCGGCAGAGAAATTCCGGTATGCTGCGTATGCCTGTAGCCCGTCACTTGCAGGCTATCAAGTCAGCTGGCATCTAATCTCTCGGGCATTTGAATGCCAAACGACTCACGATATCACGCACCTAAAGTTTGGCTCAGCATGCTTTTGTTTTCATTGGCACAAACTATACCAAGCACAACTTATGTCCCATCCCTATCCATATCTCCGTGTGCCGTCTTTATCGTCACCGCTCAATCTCACCGTTTGTCTGTCCCTGTCCTAGCGCCCAACGCCCTCTTTGCCGTTATTAAGAGTAATTCCTTTTTCTGCTCTGGGAACTGGACAGGCTGTTTTGGGGCTCCTGCGCACCCAGCACGCTGAGCCCTATAGTACACGCTGGATCTTATAGTACACGCTGAACCCTTTACTACACGCTGAACCCTTTACTACACGCTGAATTCTTTACTACACGCTGAACTCTATCCTACACACTGAACCCTATACTACACGCAAGAAGCCCTGGCGACACCACCCTTTCTTTTACCTTGCTGGCTGGCTCTAGCTCTAAACTAATAGCACAGCTCCCAGCAGCCAGCTGGTCTCCCAATCGGGCCCTGGCTATATTGCCTGTGCTTTGTGCTGTTAATTGGACCAGCCCTCTTTTCCAGGGGGCGATATATTAGACTGGTTACCGTCTACTGGCATTAACATTGACCACCCGTATTCGCCTGCTGCACAGAGATTGAGGAAATACAGACGCACGGCTTCAATGCTGTCTTCTTTTGCCGGCTGTACACTGGCTACTCACTAAACAGCCGGCGGCATAATAATCTGGAGCACACCGAACGGGTACGTGCCAGCAGTGAAGCTACTGACCAGCACCGCTTCCACAGCCCAAAGCCGACCCTTGCGTATGTTCTAGTCTGGTCTGGCCGGTCTGACCTACTCTACTCTGGCCTACTCTACTCTGACCTACTCTACTCTGGCCTGTTCTCGCTGCTTTATACCATCTTGGAGGCTTATTCTTCAATGCCACCCTACACTGTCTGTGTGCCGCAGCCGGCGGATTATCGCTTTTGTCTCTACGGTATGGCCAACGTAGGGTTATAGCGTTGCATTCTAGACCACTCAAGGCATTACATGGTGCCAAAGGTTTTATTCTGTACACTGGCTTGTCCAGTAAGTCTCTATTGGATAAATATGCCGGCACAATTGTACATGTGCAGATAATGCACCTCTACACCTCCACAGCTCCAGCCAACACACAAACGCAATGCCACCGCCGGTTGTCTCTTCTTCCGGAATATCACCCAATATTCTCCTCCTCCTCCTATCCGCCTCTCACCCCCGGCTTCAAATCTCATCGAATCTGTACCCATCCAGGTTTCCCTCTCTCTTCCCGCGCATGATTGGCCCGATCTGCTGGCCTGTATAGTCTGCAGACCCAGAACACACGGGTATCTGGGTACCGTTAAATAAGCAGTCCCGTAATTTAGCCTTCTTACAAGATGCCACCCAATAAGCATCCATCTCCAACTCTCTCTCTCTCATTCTCGCCCTGCCTGCCTAGTTGAGCCACCCCGGCCAGGGACACCCCGTAAAGTCTGGTTCGCAGCCCTCTTCTTTTTTTTCTCAACTTCCCCTACGCGGCACATCCGACCGTGGCCAATCTCTGGATCTGGGTCAACCAGTGTCTGTGTGTGACTTGCCCGAGAAGCCTTCTGCGACGCTTCGGTGGTGCTTCTCTGCTCTGGCCAGCCTGTGATTTCTTGTCAGTTAGTCAGCCGACTGGTCCCCTGTCTATTACAACATCGGCATTCTGTATGTATGCACGTTTAAGTGGCCGTAGTTTGGCATGTGCGCAGTACGAGAAAGACGAGCGTTGGCACAGCAACAGAACCAATATCAAAGTCCAAGTTCCTAAAAGCACTAGACCTGTCCCGGATCTAGGCCCCTATAGCGCCGCCAAATTATCCGCCGCAGGAGCGAGATTTTGGCAGACAGACAGCTTTTCACAAATGGCATAGCCCAGACAATGGGGCGGAACAACGGGAGATGTGCTTTAATTACAAAGCTTGTATCCTTTATTGCTGTCTGTGGCTTTGTCTGATGAGGGCTGGTTAGGCCATGGCCCAACTTGGCAGTTATTAATTAGAGCCACGCACAAAGCAGCGCAGGTAGAATGTGTGGCTGTGACGGTGACTGTAACTGTGATTGTGACTTTGCTGTTATGTGATGTGATGTGATGTGATGTGGACGTGTAACTACGAGTGTTGCAAGTTATCCGGGGGCTGGCCTATTTAGCAAGCTCCCCAGGCGAGTGCCTCAGGCCCTGGGTCAGGATATTAATTGTTCTTGGCAAGTACTGCATCCCGGTTCCGGTGCACTATTTCTTCACATGCGAGAGATATGGGAGCCACTGTCTTTGTCCGACTGGTTGGCGGGAAAGGGAAATGGCCTATGTAGGAATATCGGGGTGGGATGCTACGGTGGTCACATGGCGATTGTGTGGTATATGCTTGAGGTTTTGGTAGACGGTAGACAGTAGAGGCGAGTAGACAGTAGGGAGTAGACAGTAGAGGCGAGTAGACAGTAGGGAGTAGGGAGTAGGGAGTAGACAGTAGAGGCGAGTAGACAGTATGGAGTAGAGGCGAGTAGAAAATAGACCAGTAAGGGTACGAGTGACAAAAGAGCACACTCGGGCGCTTCTAATACACAGACGGCCTTACCTTTACAAGATTTGAGACGCGTACTAAAGCCAGCAGCAAACCCTCCAATTTCATGCTACCAGCAACAGCGTGCTGCTCGTATAGACGACGAATCCCAAGTAAGCCATATAGTATGCACTGTACCATCTTCCTGTACCTCTGTCTGCATGTGGCTGAAGCCCACATCGATTCCAAATCTTGCTGCACATGCAATTCACTTTTCTGTGATTGTAAATCAGGAAAAGCTTTGCTTAATGGGTAAGCTATTTGCGAGCTGATTCAGCACCATTCCCTTTTGGAAAAAAGAGAAGAAAAAAAAAAAAGTACTTCTGTCTCTTCTGCCTACCGGGTTACTGACTCCTACCCAGATATTCAATAAAAGACTCTCTAGAATGTAACCCTCCTACTAACCAACACGACGAGGCCTGGAAACCTGGAGATGACTGCCCAAAAGAGACAGCTGGACCTAAGCTGGGATCGTATGTTTTTCCCTTTTCCCTCTCTACACTCTATCCTGTCCTCTCTGCGGCCTTCTCCAGATTTTGCATCGGGGCTTAATTCTTTGTTATACAACTTGGAGCACCAATATAGCTGACCCTGCTTGCAGCTGGACCTAGTGCCCGATGCAGTTCGTCTTTGCTTATTCACATTGGCTTCATTGTTTATCGAGTCTGGGGCCCTGGTCACCAATGGGCGGCCTTGGTAGTGGCTTTTTTGAGCTGATGATTTGCATTACAAGCCAAGGCAATAAGTCTACAGACACAAGCACCACAAGACCACGCATTAAGCTGTAACAGACGCCAAGTTTAGAGTTGCAAACGTTTATGCACATCAAATTCGTCAGGGGCATTTCTAGGGTAACATTCGTGTAAGTCTTGGGGTTTAACCCTAACGATTGGTATCCGGGAAGCTGGCACAAAGTTTGACTCAAAATAAAGGGCAATATTCTCAGGAACAAGGGAGTCAACGGCCGAGTCGGTCTCCCAAGTTCTTTGTGTATCACCTCCCCACTTGTGACGAATACGATTCGTTGACAATGTTTCTATGTTTGTACACAAAGTTCGCTTCCTAGGCCCTGAGAGAGGTCTGGCTAGGCTAGGTCTAGCCAAGCTGACCAGCTTATCCCTTCTTGTTCTGTGTTTTGGACCAGGCCCTGGAGTGCACTCTGTGAATAGAAAAAAAAAAAAAAAATAGGGAGGGAACAACGCCCACCTGCGGTTGTTTTTTCTGTAAAGAGAAGGTTGAAGAGCATGTGGTTGTACCGCCAGCAGCTACCGGCAAGTAGTACTACCAGTAGTAGCACCAAAGCCAGCAGCACAACGCCCAGTGGGTGGTGACAAGAGGCCCATAGTAGCGTCTACACAAGCCAACATACGAGCCCAAGTCTGGTTTATGGCTTGGAAAACGACACGAGGCGTTTTGTGCGCCGAAACATGATGGTGAAAGCTGCGTATAAGATGCACGTGAAAAAGCAGCAGGACAACCAGTAGGAACAAATAAAAGGATAGAGGGCAGGAAACACAGCGAACAAAGGCCAGAAACACAGGAAACACAGCGAACAAAGGCAGGAAACACAGGAAACACAGCGAACAAAAGGCCAGAAACACAAAATGTAACCACCAGCTTCAAGTCGCCGTTTGGCGGGTGGGATCGCAGCCGAGGTTTGCTGTTTATAGAAGTCGAGACGTTGCTGATTTGTCAGGCTGGTGGCAAATAAAGATGGAGGGCATGATGGTGGATTTGCACAATTAGCGAATATCAATAAATAAAGCCCGCATGGTTGTTTGGACGAGGCCATCTCAGCCACCTACGAGGCGGGTTTGCGGACGACTTTTAGTATTTATACATGTATATTTTTATATATGCTCTCACCATGGCTACACAGCAATGGCTATTGTCTTGTTTCCGCAGCGTAGCCTGCGCCTAATGCTGACCGGCGGTAGCGGAATAAGGCTTTGTAGCAAAGCGGGTTGCTGGTGTCGCAGAGCTGTTTCCGACTGTACTAGTCGACGTCACAGGCCAGGATTGCGATTACGTCTGGATTAGGCTTGGGAATAAACTATTTTGCTGCTGGCATAGCACTACAGTAGTGGCATCACAAAGGTACCAACTAGAGGGGAAGAAAGGGAGCGCTATAGACGGAGGGAGACGTGGAGGTGACGGCAAATCATGGGTAATTGCCTCAATACTTTAGACTGCGTGTAAGTGGCAGCAGATCATGGGTAATTACCTCAATACTTCAGACCACACAGTGTAAGTGTACCTCATGATGGCACCACCAAAGAGGTAGGTGGTCCCTGGACATGTAGTGGCTCATCTATTGCCAGTTGTTTCTCCAGGGCGCTTGATACAGCCAGCAGAGTCCTTTTGTAAAGAGTGTCACCCCCTGGTATTTGTGGCCTTGTATTTGGGTGTGGCCCAGTATTAAGCTGAGTGTGGCCAAGCAAGTATCAAGCTGAGTGTGGCCAAGCTTCATCAAGCCGAGTCTGGCCCAGCAGCCTAGAGAAAAAGCAAACCCTACATAAAAAGATGCAAAGGGGTATGCAGAGAAGCAAAAAGACTCCTGCACAGAAGCAGCAAGAAAAAGGCTGCATGTACAGGCAATAAATGCAGGTACAGCGACCGGTTTGAAGGTTAAACAAAGTCAGAGACACACAAGCCAAGTCAGCCAAGTCAGAGCGAGACAGCAAAGAGGCAGAGACAGAAAGGTGCTAAAAGCAAACAAACAGCACGCCAAAAGCCCGGATTTCATTTTTCATAAACGACTTTGTGCAATTTACTAGGAGACACGCCCCCTTGAGTAGAAAACACGCCCCTGGAATTGATGCTGCGAACCGAGTTTTCAAGGAAAAAAGACACGCCCCCAAGCCCAAGGGACCTTGACTAGTAGACGAGCGGGCAGAAGAGAAAGAGAGGGGAAGGGAGCAAGGAGGGAGAGGGAGAAGCCAGAGCAGGAGAAACAGAGGGCGAGAGAGAGGGCGAGAGAGAGGGCGAGAGAGAGGGCGAGAGAGAGGGCGAGAGAGAAAAGGTACATAGCTGTTCCTGGCTGCTAGCAGGCGGCAACCCCTGTCCGGCCATCGCTCCTTTCCCCATCCATCCCATCAAGAAAGCCCCTGTTGTTATTTCGGTGCATCTCAAATCACGACAAAGGCCCAGGTTGGGGCAGCATGGACAGGCAGGGCTGTAGAGTGTAAGACGGGCCTAAGAAGAGGCGAGCAGAGAAGAGGCGAGCAGAGCAGAAGTGAGTAGAGAAGATGTCTTTTACTGCCTCTCCAATGGCAAATATGCTTTATTCCCACTGCATCTGCCCCCGAAAGCTCAAAATGCACAGCCGGCGGTGCGTGGTGATGGCAGCACACCCTTTCTGCTATTTATATGTGCTAGTTGTTTTATCATGTTCATGTGCTGAGCGCTGAGCACTCGACAATAAAAGGACACCTGACGCCCCTCTTGTGTAGAGTAGAGGGAGAAAGGAAAAGAAAGTTGTAGGAAAAGGACGTGCACAAACGTAGAAAGAAGAGAGGAAAAAGAAAAATAGGAAAAAATAGAACAACGCCCAAACCACAGTCCCGGGTTGCCTTTTCTCCTCCTTGAACTTGGGCCGTTTTGACCTTTTAGTTTTTTTTTTTTTTTTTTTTTTTTTTT
>JACYXV010000532.1:0-13404 GCA_016859225.1 Thielaviopsis cerberus | reverse complement strand
AAAAAAAAAAAAAAAAAACAGGCACACGAACGCTTTGAGGTTTCACGCTTCAACAGAGAAGGAGCGAGACGAGAATATGCAGGAACTAACAGAAGAAGCGGCGGCCACCACTAAGCGGCATGGGCAAGGCGGTGAAGTGAAAGGCACATGGCTTCCAATCTTTTCTTTTCCACCGGCATCTTTCCTTTGTTCTGTGGAAACGCTCTTTACGAGGTGTAAGCTGTGGGCAGAACATCACAACAGGCTTCAGGCAGGCTTCGGGAAGGCACCACGCAGGCTTCACGACGGCTTCTTGCAGGGCCGTCTGCTTCGACGTACAGGGCCCAAGCCCTGCTCGCTGGTGGGATGATGCCCTGTAGCATGTTGTTTTTAGCACTCCATTTCCAGGGCGTGTGCTAGGTTAGCCTAGCCAGCCACCCCACTTGTCGCCCTGTGATCCATCGATCCTGTTTTTCTCTTCCAACTCGGCGAAGCCCTGAGCTAAAGTTAGCGGACCCCAGCTGTGGTTGTATGCGAGAGAGAGAGAGGAAAAAGATTTCACCAAAAGGTTTAGTCAGCCCATTTCATGGACCTGGCAAGGCGAAACGTCACCCGAAGTAGAGAAGATAAATGAAGAAATCAGCAAATATTGGCTAGTGCTTGGTTTGCGTTTGTGTGGTCTGCTAGGTCTGCTAGGTCTGCTTGGTCATGGCAGGTCATCGGCAGATGGCAAAAATAGCACCTGTGGTTTTGCCGTCTCCCCTTTTTGGTTGCCAGGCAAAGCTTCCCTACCCACCAATATTTGGTTCATCACAGCAGGCTTTTGGCATTGACTTTGTCTCTTGTAGTCACTGTGCTGGAACGGTGTGCCATGGTTAAACAACTACGCTGAGCCTCAAACGCCGCATTTTTCTTTGTTCCAAGTCGCGTCGTTCGGCCTTTGCCTGTATCACCAGCGGTTTATTCTTTATATTTTCTTTTATTTTCCCGAATTTTCTTGTGTTTTTCCTCCCTCTCTAGCGTATCCAGTAAGCCTTCCAGCTGGCTTCAGAAAAGCCGCCGAATACAGCAGAGCCCCAACCAAAGATCGACGCTGCTGGTGTTAGTGCAGCTCCATTGCGGTGTCTAGGGCAGCAGGCTTTGAAGTTTCTGTGCTTTGTGGCGGAGTTATTGGCTATTTAGTCTCTGGCTTTAACCTTTTAGCTTCGTCTTTGGAGGCTTGGCAGGGCTGCTGCTGACTTTGTGTTTTATTATAGCACCTCAGTTTGGGTCCCTCTGTTTCTAGTCTTTCTCTAGCCTCTAGTCTCTGGTCTGTCTCTAGTCCCTCTCTGGTCTCTGGTCTCTACTCTCTCTCTCTCGAGTCTCTGGTCTCTTTCTTTACTCTCTTACCTCTACAGACATCAGCACTTCCACACCGTCAACTAATCTCTAAAGCATCCAAATATTCACCTCGTATCGTCAAGCGCTAGAAGCCAAATCCCTGGCCATAGTTTATGCTGCAGCTGCATATTATCACTACAAAATGAGATGAGCAAGCGCTATTCAGTGCCTGTGCAGCTCCTTTCGATGTGCATCAACCGACGCCGTTACCCTTCTCATCTCGACGAAACTTGGTGACATGGCAAGCCATCGTGCGTCTTCGTCTTAGTTCGGATATGTCCTTTGCTTTATTCTCCCGGGATGCTGCAGCTACTAAATACGTCGGACCATGACTCGAGAACCCGGATCATCCAAACTCCACCGTCCGTATTCATCTGACGAAGCTTAAGCCTCTGGACACACATATGGCCAGCCCATAATATGCTCAAGGGTCCAAAGAGAAATTAAATAATCGAGAAAAATCATGGCAAAAAGGCCCTGGGTTTCTGGTAAAACACACGCGTGCCTATTCGGCATAGCCATCGTTTCCCCGTCGGAACAATGTACTACCACTCTACCCAAGAAGCACGACGCGGACATAGGAGGAAAGAAATAGCGTCTCCCCTTATCTTATCTTATTGGCCTGCCTCCAAGCCTGGAGACAGGGCAACCAAGATGTATTTCTTCATATTCATAGTCAGTTGTCAGAGAGAGATGTGTGGATCAATTAAACTTGGACATATAGACAAGCTAAGCTAGCAGTTCTCTGGGCGTCTTGGCAAACGCCAGAGGAATATCTTGGTCGTCCGTGTGTGGCTTTCTACAACCCATGCAGGCTTGGGCTAACGGACTTGGGCGTTATCAATTTGCCACGGCGCAGAGCAGAACAGAGCAAACATTTCGAAATTCGGGGGGAAACTACGGCTTCCCCTTTGTCTTCGCGCCATCGTTATCTTATCTTTTGGGGACGTGACAATGAAGCTCCTTTGGTTCTTCTGGTGCATTGGGATGTTGATCGACCAAGTTCTGGGTTGAGATAACGACTCTACGGGCAGCCAAGTCCCAAGTTAAGAAACAACTCTACGGGCAGCCAAGTCCTGAGCTGAGAGACAACCTCACACCCGACGACCGTTTTCCCATTGGCCCTGCACATCTCCTCGTCCTTTGGCCCTTTGTTTTACTCATGGCACCCAAACACGGCAACGGGCGCCGTTAATCTTGGGATAATTCTAAACGGCGTTATCCTGGACAACCTACAGTCAAGCATGTGCCAAGATGCTTCTAGTCAGTAGATAACACGTTAGACTGTAAAACAAGATAGTGGCGCAAGAACGTGATGTGATACAAAAACAAGCCACCGCGCACTTAGAAGCTACATATAACAACCAGAGACAATGCGGCTATCCGTTGTCTTTTCGGGCATTATGCATATTTGCAGTCGCTCAAAGCGCAGTGCTCGCTTTCTCACATCGCCAACTTCTCCCATGTTACTTGTGACCTGTATTGTGTGTGTGTGTGTGGTATGCTTTCTATAGTTCGCAACGTTAGTGAAATGCAGTAAGCAAGACAAGCAGAAATGAGAAAACAACCATCAGAAAGAGTCTTTGCCTGACTCTCTGGTTTATGGCATGGATATTACAATGCTGACTTGGTTGCAGCAGCCACTCGTGCATATATCGTCCACAACTATATCAGAATTACCGGCTCTTACAGCGGTCAGACATGCCATGCAGACGAATGTGTGGACGAAAACACACAAGATAATAGCCCATTCTACCCTGTAGCGTCGGTGTTTATTGCAACGCGTCGTTTACTTTTAGACAACGCCAGAGACAATCAAATGGCACTATTGAGCGGGAGGCAGGCCTGGAGCTGACCAAGGACACGAGAAAGGGAGGCTTATACTTTTGACGTGTCGTCCCATGGTGTCCTTTTCTGTGCTATATTGACAGACTACTTGGTTACTTACTATAGGGGCCAAGGGAGCAAAGATGCAGTACGGGCCTTGAGTAATAAGCATCCCTCGACGAGAACATGGCCAATATTCTCCCTTTTCTTGTTGGTTCTTGTTTACTTCCCAACACTTCTCCCCGCCTTGTGCGTAGCAAGCAAGCTTTCTTGCCGTTTGCCGCAGCCGCAGCCGCAGCTTAAATCCTGCTTGTGAGTCGTGGTTTGATGTGACGTCCCGTGAGATGATTTGACCTCGGGGATTCAAGTCATATTTTCATGCACTAACGCTACCATTGACACCACTAAAATAAAGGCTTGACTGTAATTTGCATGCGCAATGTTGACTCGGGGACAAGCTTAGGGTAAGAAACGCCATGTAAAAGGTGGCGCTGTGGTTTGCTTTAAATTTGCCCTAATGGGGCGTTTAGGGTCTGGGGTTTAGGGTCTAGGGTTAGCACGGCGTACGACAAAACGTCTGCAACCTGCCTCTCTTGTATTCCAGCACCAGAACCTGGACGCACATGTACGCAATTTTGCAACAGAACACATGGACTTGCACGGGGTTGCTCTGTATGTATGCACAAGAATGTAATCGGTGGAGCGCCTGCTGAAACCAAGGTTTGGTCACTCTGTTCGTACATCGTGACTCGGCAGTAGCTATTTGCCGAACTGTAGCCAGAATCTGATGTCATGGACGAGGCTAAAAAAAGTGAGGTAAATAACCGTGTAGCGGCAGCCAATACAGCACACGAGACGAGCTGGAGGTGGCAACACCGTCATGCATACATACAGCCCGTACAGATAGAAATTTAGCATGAATCGTCTCTTCTATTGATATATGCAAGTCAAGCCAAATCAATTCAAGCCCCCTCTGAAGTCGCAAGTCCAACGCGAGTCGGAGTGTTTAGCGAGACAAAAGGAAGGGCAGAGCTGCGCAAAGAAGGAAACGAAACAGAGTTTACGTTACCTCGCCATAGCTGCTGGTGGCAGGTAGACAGGCCTCATACGGAGCGGAGAGACAAGATGGATGGATGGATGGATGGATGGAACTGGAGGGTGTCAAGTGACGATGGACACCGACGTGAGGGGGGCTTCCTGGTTTGTTTATTGGCGTATTAGCGGCGCAACTACACTACACTAGCTTACACAGCCCCTAACCTGCGCCAACAGTGAACGTATGTCTAGCCTTGAAGTTACAGTGGTTAGGAGGCCTAGCGAGTTGAAGTACGATGGGCGCTAAGCATCAAGGTGGCCAGCAGGAAGAGCGAGTAGTAGAGCCAGAAACGAAAACAGGATCTGCGTTACGTTATTCCAGCAGAATGGAGACGTGCTATGATAGCTTGTTTGACAAACGGCGAGGGGCCAAGGTGAAGGCGAGAGTGGAAGAAGGTCCTGATCTGAGGGCAAACAAGGGCCTTTGCTGGATTATGTTTCTATTTTGAGGCTCCAAGAGAGCGTCGAGGACGAGGGAGCCTAGCATTGAGTCAACTTTGCTAATGAATTCACGCGCGCCATGGCAAGCTATGCGTTCCCATGCCATTGGATTTGCCCATCTGGTTTGGCTGGCAACTGCGTCACTACAGATGAAAACATGCAATACGGGTTGACCTGGGCCTGGGGGACGAGACTCTACCTGGCTTTTGCCGGGGCCTCTATACTGGTAGAAATGAGACCCCAGAGAATCAGTCTGCCCATGCTTCCCCAGCCTTGCCATTCGCGACAATAGCCGGGGCCAGGCTCGTATCATGGCACTCACTCAACTAACTCGGCACCTGGTATTGGTATCCTTTGCTACCCCATAGCTTACATAGCCTTCTGGTATCTTGTCCATAGCTCACACAACCATGCTGATAATACACTGAAAAGCATCTAAAAATGCTCCCTTCGATACGCATTCCCGGCAAGGTCCGACCGGGGGTCCAGGCAAGCTGCCCAAAACCGAGTCTCGGCGGTCTATTCCTGGAGGTGCCCTTTTAAGCCTCACGTCGACCAGCAATACAGTTTGGCCGGTTTTTTTTTTTTTTTTTGGGGGGGGGGAAGGCTTTTGCTCAAAATGAGGACAGGCCACATCTTTTTCAGGCGCATTACATATTGCAGGGAATACCTCCAGGAATGGAGGGCGGGCGGGCGGAACAAACAAAGCAAAGCAGAGCAAAGCAGAGCAAAGCAGCATACCGACGCTACGACGCAACAAAAGCTTCGCAAATAAGAAACGCACTGTACAGATTCAGCGCAGGGCTACGGACTCAGCGCACAACACGGCCCGTTCTCAGATTCGGGCCAAGCCATAACGGACACGGCTCAGTAAACTCTTCTTTGGCGGCGTTCTACAGGATGAAAATAGCCTATACACAGCAGCCGGACACTCCATTTTCTCCTGTTGGTGCTTCCTCTGCACAAGAATGGCTAGTTTCCTTCTGCAACAGTCTTGATCTTTTGCTCGACTCGCGAGATGGCAACAATAAAACACCAGCAAATGAAATCACAAAGATGCAGTTTGCCCCCTGCGCAAGTGCGGCTTCTTCTCTGAGGCATTATGCTTGCTTGTTCTCTCCGTGTTGCCTCAGGTAAATTGACGGCAATGGCACTAAAAGGGAAATGAAGAGTGCCCATAGTGTGATCGGTTCATGTGGCACAGCTTCAAGCCAATTTCTAGAGGGGTCTTTTTTCTAGACAGCTCGACTTCACGATATTGGTAGGCACACAGAATCACAGTGTGAACCGTTTAACCCTTTCTTTGTCTGATCTTCCAGATTGGCAGTGACGCGACGAGAATCTTCATTTTAGCGTCCAGTGCCAGCTCTTCCGCTGGATTCCTTCTTGCAACCTGTAACATTATAGTTGAACAAGATAGAGTAGATTGATTGTCTTTGCCACTGCAAAGCCTCTACATTAGGACGAAAAAAAAGCATGTCTCTGGTTTCCAGCCAAGGAAGGCTTTTGATGCGGCGTTTTGCGCCAACAGAGACACCAAAGATACTGTACCCAAGCAAACAACGGTCGGAACGGGCGTTTGGCTGCTTTTGCTACAGAACAATATAGAAGCCCATTCAGCTAGTGGGAGAAAATGTGACTGAGTGATTAGAGTCTTGAATTACTCATGCTATCAAAGACAGCCGAGAGTCATATCAACGCCGAGGAACAGTCGGGTGTATAGGGTTGGTTAGGGTTGGTACAAGGGATATGCAAGGGCGGAACGGCGAGTCTGCGGGCGTCAGCCAACGCTCTTTGATTGGGAAAATCAGTTCCCCCCTACAGGCTGTTGATTTAGCTCAACAAAGGGAGGGGCTAGAGATTGGACGTGGAGGCCAAAGCTAAAGGCAGAGTCAAGCGAGACGGAGAGAGACGGAGACAGAGACGGGAGACAGAGTCAGCCAGAGCCAGCCAGAGACGGAGACAGAAACAGCCAGACCCAGCCAGCCAGACCCAGACATGAGCCGAACCAAACATGAAGTCAAAGTGATCTCGGAACATTCACCTCTATTAGACATTATTATGCCTTTACACGAGAGGCGCTTTTGATATTACAGGACCAGACAAAAATTCTAGAAGAAAAGAACCCACCAAGTCCAGAGTCACGATGCTGGGAGAAATACACTCTCCAACATACGAAAGAAAAAGCCCGCATTATTTCGGACATCAAACTTGTTTAATTAAGCAAAGTCTAGATACGAAGCCTGTTTAATGTCTTGATTTTATGCAACGAGGCCCATAGCGAGGGCGTCTTGATGGGCGAGAGAAGTAGCAGAAATATCGTATTTGTGCTTTCTAGCGGCTCCAAGGATGGGATAAAGGATTTGGAAACCAAGGCCCCTTTCCCTTGTTCATTCGCCAGCGATAAAATAGCAGTTTAATCGACGCGGCGGCGCGGCGTGGTCAAAGATGAGGAGAGAAATCCAGCGATCGTCGTCTCTTAGGACGATGGCTAAGAGCGCGGTATTTTTAGAGCCGTTACAGCAGGTCCAGGGGGAGCCCTAGTGCTATTCCACCGCCCTGTTAGTGCCAGTAGGCCCTGTAGCTAGGCCTGTAGCATAGCGGGGATTAGCGGGGCCACCCTGCTGGAGATCCAGTAAACTGTTGTGCCGCGATAGAGAGAGCCGGCGCAGCACTAGAAGACCAAGATACAGCGGACGAGTAGGTAAAGGCCGAGGCTTTTCCCTGGAGAGCGGAGTTTATCGAATTTAGCGAACTTTAATCGTGTAGTCCGAATATTGCTCTAAAGCAGAGAGAAAAATAAAAGATAAAAACAAGAAAAAAGCCCTTGAGAGAACGTGAGGGACGGCCAATAAAAAAAAAAAAAAAAAAGAAAAAATAGCTCTTCATAATAGAAAAAACAAGATTTTTTTGTTATCATCTTGCCGTTCGTTCACTCGCTCGTCTTTGCGCCGCTCCTGCTGTCTGCTTCGTACCTGCTAACAAAGCAAAAAGTCTACATCACCACCTTTTTCCTCCTTCTTTTTTTCTTGCTTTTCTTCTTTTCCTTTCCTTTCTCTTCTTCTTCTTCTTCCTCTTCTTCTTCACCACCATTCGCTCGCTACTGGCTTCGGTCATCAAATATCCTTTTATATTCTTCTTTCTTCCCTTTTGTTGTACTCTTTTCCTAGAGGTTGAAGCCCTTCGTTTAGTTCTCGGCTCTCTCTATCCTAATATTTTGATTTTGATTGTTTTTGGTTTTGCCCGTCTCTCGCTTCTTACATCTACCTACTCACCTATAAGCATCATCAAAACCCAAGCCTTTCCTATATACACTTATTCACTCGTTCTCTCGTTCACCTAATAAGCCAGCCGTGGTTCCCGAGATCGCTTTACTGCTGATTACCCAGTTCTCTACTTCGCCAGCATATCATATGATCAAGCACTCGTTCTAGATCAACAACATCTTTACCTCATCATCTTTACTCTTCGTTTCTCGACTTTCCTAAAACACCTCCCCCAGCGTTCTTTTATTCCTTGGCTGTCAAGATGCTTGGCAACAACGGCCAAAATCAGCCGCACTACGACCAGCAGCAGCAGGCGTACGAAATCGACGAGCTGCAAAGCCCGCAGCCCCAGCAGGCCTACTACGAGGAACACCAGGTTTACGGTCGTCCCGTTGCCGGCTTCTCTCGGCCATTCCCACCCAGAACGGCCAGCCCTCGCCCCAGCCCACGCCTCAGCAGCTCCAACAACAGCACGTCGATGCCTCTGGTCCAGGGTACTTCGCCCGTGCCTCAGGCCGCCTCGCCCGTTCATGTCAACCACTCGGGCGAGATGAGCCCTTACGGCCCCATGGCTGTGCCGCCTGGCGCTGACCCGCAGTCGATGGCTTCGCCTTCGTGGACTCCTCTGTGGGCCCCCGCTGGCTCATCCACCACGCTGCGCTACAGTGTGCAGTCGTCCACCATGGACACTCCCTACCACTCTCGTCCTAGCACGCCTACGCTGGCCAGTGGCCGCGCCACTCCTCGTGAAGCCCTCATGGCCGGCAAGGGCGGTGAATGGGGCGCCTCTATGGTAAGTTTACCTCACTCATGATTTTGAGAAAGAGACTGATCTCATGTGTATAGCAGCCTCCGAGCCAACTTTCTCTCGCCGGCCTGTTGCCCCATAAGAATGGCAACGTTTCGTCTGACTGGACCAACAACTACAACATTGTCCGTCTCCACAAGCGCGACGATGCCAACATTAACAAGGGTATGCGTCGCTTTGTGTTCAAGTTCACGCCCATCATGATTATCGTTAGCACTCTTATGTACCTGACGTACCTGACGTACCGTGTGTACTGTGTCGTTCAGGCTCAGCGTGTTCGTCACACCATCTACGCCCAGGCGTGGGTGTTTGTGGCTATCGAGTGCTGTGTTGCCATTCCTTCGATTGCCCACAACATTTGGACAATGTGGTCATTCAAGAAGCGTGACCGGCCTATGCTGCGTCTCGAGGGCGAAGATGTTCCGTTTGTGGATGTCTTTATTACCTGCTGCGGTGAAGACGACGACGTTGTTCTTGACACTGTGCGTGCCGCTTGCGAGCAGGACTACCCCCGTGACCGCTTCCGTGTGGTGATTCTGGACGATGCCAAGGCCGAGTCTTTGCAAGCTGGTGCCCAGGCCATGGCTTTGACGTACCCCAATCTGTACTACATGGCTCGTATCAAGATCCCTGGCCAGCCTCACCACTTCAAGGCCGGTAACCTAAACTACGGTCTGGAGCAGATGCACTCGCTTCCTGGCGGCGCCGCGCCCTTTATGGCTGCTCTCGACGCTGACATGATTCCCGAACCGCATTGGCTGCGCGCTATTCTGCCTCACTTGTTGCAGGACCCCAAGATGGCTCTTGCGTGCCCGCCCCAGCTCTTTTACAACACTCCTCCCTCGGATCCGCTTGCTCAGTCTCTGGACTTTTTCGTGCACGTTATTGAGCCGATCAAGGATGCCATGGGTGTTGCTTGGTGCACTGGCTCCGGTTACATTGTTCGCCGTGAGGCCTTGGACGACATTGGCAACTTTCCTCTCGGCTCGCTTGCTGAGGATGTGGCTACTTCGACTCTGATGCTGGGCAAGGGATGGAAGACTGCCTTTATCCACGAGCCGCTGCAGTTTGGTACTGTTCCCGAGGACTTTGGTGGTCACCTGAAGCAGCGTACTCGTTGGGCCATTGGTACCGTCGACACTTCGTTCAAGCTCAACTTTTGTCTGTGGGGTCCCCACGTGAAGCAGATGAGCTTTGCTCAGCGTTTCTCTGGCTTCCTGTACGCCATGCTGTCGCTGTACACAATCATCCTGACTATTTCCATCTTTGCCGTTCCCATTATTCTGATTATGCAGAAGCCTCTGGTGGCCTATGCTACCGAGACGCAGCTGAAGTGGCTGATGCGTGGTGCCTTTGCCTCTGTTGTCACCAACCGCCTGTGCGAGTTTGTCATGTTTGCTCCCGCCGGCTACCACACTGGTCAGCGTGGTTCGCGTTACCAGCTGTGGATGGCCCCGTACATTGCCCTGTGCATTATCCGTTCGTTTATCCTGCCTACGTGGCTTGGTGGCCAGACCCAGGCCTTTAAGCCTACTGGTTCGCTGGGCTCAGCGCTGAACGAGCGTGATGCTGCTACTCGCAAGAACATGTTCTTGCGTCTGTGGGCTGTTCTGATCAACTACATGGCCATTTTCCACCTGTCGTTTGTGTACTTTACGTTGATTGGTGCCACGATTACGACTTTCCGCTGCTTCTCGATTGAGAAGACCACCAAGGCCGAGCTTAAGTGCCTGCTGACTCACGCGTTTTGGCCTCCTGTTACGTTCCTCTTTACTTGCAACTCGCTGTGGACGCCGATTGCCTACGCTATTGACCCTCCGTCGATGCCTGAGCGTGAGCAGCTGCTGGAGCGTGACCCTAAGACTGGCGTTGCCCACCCGACTCCCCAGAGCAAGAAGATTGCTTTTGGTGGCCAGGCTGCGTGGTTTGAGTTTGAGTACACAATCACGACGGCCTTTACCGTTCTCATCTTCGTTCTTTCTTTCTGGTACTTTTAAGCCGCTTTCTTTTTTTTTTTTACGAAAAAGGGCAGTGTTTTTCTTGCAATGGCGGGAAGAGTGCCCCTGGAGAGTCAAGGCGAGGTGATGAGCTGATGATTATCTTTGAAATGTCACATGTGTTTTGCGTTTCTTTTTCTTTTATTCTTTTTTGTTGTTTTCAAGTTTTATAAACCGTTTTTTTTTTTTTACCATTGCCACCACTATTTTTTCTTCCTTTTCATTACTGCCAACTTAGAGGTAATTTGTTTGTTTTCTTTTCTTTTAGGTCGTTTTGTCAATCTATCTAATAGGTGGCTCCTGTCCTTTTCTTTGCCTTGTATTGTTTTGTCACTTTACTCATGTGTATGTGGCGGAGGTACTGAGGAGGTTTTCTTTAGGTTTCTTGCCCCCTACATTTGGTGTATTTCTTTAGTATTGTTATTTTGCCTATTAAATTCATGATCACACCAACTTCTAGCCAATTATTTTTTTGACAAAACATTATCGCAAACACAAGAATGTGCGTAATTACGAGTTAGGGGCTGTACGAATTAAGATGAGAAGCAGAAAGCTGCAGATGGTGAAACAAATCATGGCAGCCCAGGATTATGGTGTGTCCCAGAAAGAAGAGACTGGCACACGGGAGGGATGGAGGGATGGGGGGATAAAGGGATGGAGGGATGGAGGGAGCAAGCTCTTAATTCTTGAGTGTGTGTGTGTGTGTGTGTGTGTGTGTAGTGGAAGCCTGGGAAACGGAATGTTTTGTTCTGTTTTACTCTTAACGTGTTGCGAGATTGAAAGCGTAGAGGTGTAGTCAATTTTAAAGATTGTGCATCGCAGTGCAGCATCCTTGGGCTGCTAGAGTAAACGAGAAGCAGGCACTTGTAATGCCGGCTTTGCCAGTTGGAGGTATATTATTTTCCAAAAGCCTTTTTTTTTCTATCCTTTTTACATATACATTTTTTCTCTTCTTCTCGCGTCTTTCGAGATGAACGAATTAAATTCAGCTATATCACACCCCCAAAAAGGACACACAGAGAGGAAGAGCTGACTTAGACGACGAAGCTTGTCCTGGAAGTATCGGCACGAAGCAGAGTAAGACAAGCTTTTTATAGTGCTCTACATCTACAGGCTGGGCTCAAAAGAAGACGCTGTTTCTTGGCTTGATGCAGGTTGGTGTAAGTTGATTCACGACACCGAAAAAAATAAATAGAAAAAAAAAAAGAATATTGGAAAAATTGACATCGCACTTGTGGTAGGAATGTCCCTGACTAGCGACTATAATGAGAAGACAAAATGTCTTATTCAACCAAATAACTCTTTGCTGGTCACGCTGGTGGAATCTTCAGTTTTTGCCAGAGCTGAGTTGTCACTCATGACAGAACATAATAACTGGGTTGTAGCATTTGCCATATCTTATCCGCCAGACTAACATCCGCCTCCCCAAGATACGCATTTTGCTCATGGGGCTACCGCATCACATAAGCTTGCTGAATCCCCCCCCCCGCCCAGAAAGCAGAAAAGGGCGGCGCGCACGGTGAAGAAGGAGAAGAAAAATATCCCCGCACAGCTTTTTGCCCATTCAAGATTCGGCTGAAAGCTCGGCGCATAAATTTAGACAGACAAAGGAGGTGAAGCGGAGGAAGCGCTCACAGCCATAGCGCAAACGACGATCAGAGAACACAGAGCTGCGCTGAGGGAAGGGGGGAGGGTTTGAGCACAGTCAAAGGGCATTGGATTGGGCTGTGCTGTTGGCTATAGGTTTTTGTCGTATGTTGTTGGCTATGGGAAGTCGAGAGACTGAATTCTAGCTAGGCGTATTCTTTTATGTTACAGTTCTGTGGCCCCCGTCAACTCAGGGCAAGGCGTAGGCCATGTCCTTGGACAAAGCCAGCATCAGAGTTATTCAACATCATTATCTCGTCACTCGACCATCAGCCTTCCTTCATGGCCCTGCTGTCTGTTAGCACCCAGAGCCCAGGCATCTTTTACGAGTAAATGCAACCCACGTCCTTGCCTTTCTTTATTTTTATTCCCTTTTTCTACTCTTCTCGAGATGCTTCTTTTTTTTCTCAATGCAACCTGCAAATGCACACACGCACGTACCCACACACCGCCCGTGATTTTTTGGGCTACCTAATTGGGTAAATGGCCTGATTAGGAAGTCTTCTAAAAGAAGGCAAAATAGCACGAGCCGCTGTTTTGTATTGGCCGTATTGCATTGTTTATTGTGTTTTGCTATCCCGTTCTCCTGGGCCGCATTTTTTTTTTCCCCTTGCCTATTACCAAGCACACTGATTGTTGGATTGGGAAGCCCCGGCTAGTCTTTGTCTGTCAAAGTTGTCCGTACGCAACGCAATGCACGAGATTTCGTAAGCTGCTTCTCTACTCGGTCAACTTGTGTATACGTACACACAGCCTTGTAAACTTTTTTTTTTCCCAGGCTATGGTGTGACTGAACATAGCCCTACCGTATCAGCAGATGCCACCTTGCTAGTCTCCATTCAATGTTTATGCGGAACCAATGGGGGGGCTTCATGTGCACACAGAAATATGCATATATATGTACGGCAATGTTTCTTCCCCGCGAATTCTTTCCACCCATAGCCAAAAAAAAAAAAATAAATCC